>OMKK01029516.1:0-40251 GCA_900302305.1 Polymixia japonica | reverse complement strand
TTGGCACTACTATTAATAATAATAATAATCATAATAATAATAATAATATTTTTTTTTTCTTTTCACCATGGTCACTGCGGGGCTCCGTAGCATTAAAAAAATCCTTATAAAAAAAGTCAACCTGCTGCTCAAAACTATTGTTTACATACTTTATTGCAAAAGCATATACAATGATAATGTATGCCCATCATTTGTCAGTAATTTTAATCATCTGGTAATTTTATTTTGCAAAATAAGAAAAGCCCTCTTTATTCTGCTTGAGCTGAGGGTAACCTTGAACCATTTATGGTGCTTTGCCTTCACCCTTTGAAATGCTGTCATATTCTCCTTATTAATCTGCCAAGAACATCATAATGAAATCATTTTCAGCACCATGGTCATCACAGTCAGTTTATGTCACCTCCCTTTACTTTATAAGAGGACCAGTAAGGAAATCAGCCCCACACAAGCGCATGTGCATGTACACACACACACACACACACCTATGTTTCCCAATGCCTGGTCCGCAGTCGCTTACAGTTTATAGGTCTGTGCTTCAGTCACATTCTCAACATCAGAGCCTGCTGAATGCTGCTTCATGCCTTAAGATCTGGGCCTCTGGTTAAACAGTCAAACACACACTGGTGATTCCACTCAGGCACGTTATCTGGTCAAAGAGCAAAATGGAACAAAATAAACACAGGACCATCATGCAAACACAAAAGGAAACCACCGGAAAAGGTGTAATGGATGGGAAACTGTGCAAGGAATGTGGGGGGTCCCATATGTACTCTTCCTGTCGGGGAGGAATGAATAAAGAACACTTCAGGCTTTGACACCTTTTTGGCCCCAAAGTAACAGTTAAAAATGACAAACAAAAACTAGGAGCAGAGGCATTGAAGACAAGAGAATAAACAAAGAAACAGAACATGTCAGTACAAAACAGTCACAGAGACAAACACAGAGACCGCAATCTTATACCTACAGGGTCAGACGTCATTGGCTGTGTTGATGTTTGGAGGATCTTGTATGATGTTCACAGTCCTTCATCCTACATCTTAAACAAGTGAAAAACCAACACCAATAGAAGAAGAGTCGGCCATTATGACACAGGGTTTGATGTGATTAGCGTAACATACAAGATACTGTATATACTGTATAATAGGTAGTGCTGGAAATAGTTAGGACCACATTAATACGACGACTCAAACATTCGGATGCAACACTCCTCAAAATCAGAGCGTACGCACTTATACACCGCCGGCCACGGTGGCGAGCCTACATGAGGAGACGGACACTATGAGACATCGCTCATGTGGGTCTTTGTGAGGAATACAATCACTTTGGGGGTGGCCATTTCAGAGTATCAAATGTATCAAAATGGTACAATGACAGAGAGGTTTCCTAGATGGTTTGCCCCCGTTGTGGTCGTCCATGACGGTCACACAAACATGATCCTGGAGCGCTACATTGCAACATCACCCATACCCCCACAAAGTCTTAGCCTTATTATACCAGTGTTAACAGCTTTTTCATATAATACTTACGTAAATGATTTAACAATACAATGTTCATAGGATGCCTTTTTTCAGTATAGTAAAAACCAACGAAAGAGAGCCATGGAAAAATGCAACAGAGATCCACTGTATGCAGTCAACTGCAGCAGAAATGCTTCCCAGTGTCTTAAATTCCAGTTTAGACACAGTTTATACAGGAGTCCT
The DNA here is from genome assembly GCA_900302305.1 of Polymixia japonica. Classification (NCBI taxonomy): domain Eukaryota; kingdom Metazoa; phylum Chordata; class Actinopteri; order Polymixiiformes; family Polymixiidae; genus Polymixia; species Polymixia japonica. Next base: position 38,551 of record OMKK01029516.1, on the reverse strand, counting down.
GAAGGAGTCATCAGTAAAGGGGTATTTGATGGGTTCCATCCTTTGTTCAGATCTGTCACAGGTCCTTCCTCCTCCCCACAAATATTCCTCTCCCAGTAACGGAGACCCAAATGTAATCATTGGGTTTCAGAACACTGTGTAAACTCCAAGGGCTGAAATCAGAACCTGCGGGGAGTGCGTGGGGCTGTGAGATCAGTAGCTACCAAAGCAGGCTAGACCAGGGCAGTCTAGCTAGGCACAGGTCAAACAGGAATCCCCATACGGTGCTTCTTCTTCTTCACCGTCTTCAGGCCAGTGATCCGACGTACATCATCTTCATCAGAGTCATCCATCTCATCGTCTGCAGAGAAAAGGATCTGAGAAAGAGAAGAAAAAGACAGAAATGTCTTTAAAGCATGAGATTAAGGCTCAACTACTTCCTTAGAATTAGAGGTGTTGAATGTCTTCAAGAGCGGGTGCTTAAACCCCGGGGACCTGGCAGTCCAATTCTGCATAATCTTGGGTTGATAGAAAACCACACACAGAATAGAATTAGCATTGATCATTTCAACCTTGAGTACCTCGAAGCTAGAAAAACCACTGAGCAATGGGGCAAAGCTATTTCTTGAATACAGTCGCAAGGCCTCCACAACAGCCACTGGTCCTTGGAGAGGTGAGAAACTTAATCAAGGGACACAGTTCCCCAGTTTAAACTGAAAAATAAAATGATTTAGAACAGAAATACTGATTTCACATAAAAAGGGCCAGCTTGACAGTGACATTTTAAGAAAGGTACTACTCTGAAGGGGCTCCAACAAAAGTGCCTAAGGTTCTGGGTACAGACACCACCAGTCCCATAGAGGGCCTAACAGTTTGTATGGTCTGGATGGGAAAAGACATAATTTAAATACATTATTTTAATAGGGTCTTCTTGACAGGAAGTAGGATACAGGAAGCCAAGACATGGATGAGGAAAGCTTTATTAACCAAATCCTAAAATACCACGTAATATATTTCTGCAAACCAACAATTTAACTTGCAGCATAAAATTATAAAGATGTAAGGACAAAATATGAACTATTTTACTAGCTGGTCACCAAATATATAAAGCAAACATAGAAAATAATATGCTATTTATAGGGTGCTTTTAGCTAAAGCACAGTCCATTATTCAGTAACACAAGTGACCCCTCCTCCTATCCAACAGCCTTGGTGTACATTCCAATTAACTCCTTGGCACCTTTGTGAGAGTTAACAGCCACAAACATCCCAGAGTGCACAGTTTTTCATAATGCTACAAAGAATGAAAAGTTATAGTTAAAATATGGACAGAATTAAGTTCATTCCTTTAATTGCCAAATTAGCAGCATCGGTTATTGTATCAAGTTCATTTGGGCAAAAAAAAAAACTTGACCAAAGTCAAGCAATTGTAGTTTTAAATCAACAAACCTTCAAAATAATTCATATAATTTAAAAATATATTTCTAAGCAAAATACTTTAGATACAAAATGTATAATTTTTAACAAAAGGAAATGAAAAAAAAATCCAAAATATGCTTTTCCTTACAAATGACATTAGGCTAAAAAACCAAAAAATATTTAAATAAATGTATTACTATTATTAACTACTCGTACCGTTTTTTTACACAACCATTTTATTATTTTATCATTATTCCAGCTTGCACTCTGAATCGATTTAATTTTAGAGGGATAGTGCAATTGATGACATAATTACACAATGATAGTCTCTGTCTCACTGTGGGCATGCTTGAGCACTGCAACTATCTAAATATTTGAATTCCTTCCTGATCTGTCCAGTTTGTTTTCAGATCAGAAGTCCAAATGGGATTACACAACCACTAGGCTTATTATTTCTGTTTCCAACAAAAGAAAAACAGTGCGAATCTTTTCACTTCTTAGTTTCAAATGAGTAAATATTGTTTTAAACCCTGCATTTAAACATTTGGAGCTGCCCCAGTAAACTCTGCTTTACCCGTCTATGGATTGCATGTAAAACGCAGTATATAACCATTATAAAAAGTAATTACTGTTTGTGAAACAAGCTATAAAATATACTTCAGTAGATTCCTGCATGACTACTGGACCCACTTCTAAAATTCCTTGAAATTCCATGACAATTCCTTGACTAGAATTGACTAGAATTCACCTCTCAGAATTCCTTGATGTTCCAGAAATTCAATGACTAGTACTCAAACACACATAACCCTAGGATATTGAATGTATATGTAGAGTAATACATAAAGTCCAATATGTCTTGCATTGTAACTTTGTACTGTAGTGAGGTCATTATGCCTTTGTACTCTGTCTGTATGTACTGTCAAATTTCTGTAAATCCATTGTACTTGGTGATCAATGTGATTTTGTTCTCCATGTATGGACAGTCAAAGGGCTAACATCCTGATAATAATATCCTGAACAAATTCATAATCATGCTTATTCAAATGGCAACTACAAAAATGTACGAGCCAGCCAGGAGTCGAACCTAGAATCTTCTGATCCGTAGTCAGACGCGTTATCCATTGCGCCACTGGCCCGCCGTGCTCTGTGAGAGTCACTGGAAAGAAGTTAAGCCTGCTCAAGCGAGTCACATTGCCCAACCCCCACACTGCCGCATTCTGCTGCAACAAGCACTTCCTCTCACATCAGCTACAGCACAGAAGTAGGGGGTGAAGCAAACTTTGAAGCTAGCTGTTGTCTGCAGTAAGACCATACAGATAATGAAATACAATGAAAAGCAGCCTTACTGTTCTTTTTATACAACACAAATACAAAAACTTAACACAAGGTCCATTGACAGAGGGTTTGGTTACTTTTAAAAGGTTGGACCTTAACCACGTGGTTCACAAGAAAACTTGCAAGATAGATACCTGCATAATAATGTATTATACTGTTGAAGAGTTAAGCCTTTTTCATCAATATTCATTATATTATCAATACTAAAGCAAGCCAGAAACAAAGGAGGACAACCAAAATTCCTTAGCTCATAAATAAATTAAGGTTTGTCTGTTCCTTGTAGAGTTATCTCGAAACATAGAGACCTTATATTTTTATGGTAGATAACCATTTTATTGTATTAACCTACCTCTAGGCTCATTCAGTACTTAAAAAATTGAGAAATACAGCTCCCCATTGTCAGCCTTACTCCTGCAGCAATAGCAAGAGTTGCAACAGTCACAAAGCACAGACAGGCAACACAAGAAAATTCCTTGTCTTTTCCAGACAGTAGGTTGAAAAACATCAAAAGTTCTGCCGAGCCAGCCAGGAGTCGAACCTAGAATCTTCTGATCCGTAGTCAGACGCGTTATCCATTGCGCCACTGGCCCACTGCTCTGAGTCCAATGTTTGACAAAAGACTATTGTGGGGAAAAAAGATCACCTCCACAGATCTAACTGCTTTCTCTAGACCTCTCCCTGGCCCGTCTCTAGCCTTTAGTTCATTATGCAAATACACAACAGCCAGGGTTATCAGAATTTATATAACTCATGCAGGAGCAGTTTAAAGAGAGCAGTAAAGCCATTCTGAGTCATCATAAATCAACTTAGCCTGTAATAAGTGTGGAAGTCTAAGGAGTAGCAGTCCATTTCATTGCCATGCAGGGCTGCCAAGTCTCAAACACTGAGCTTGCGACACATGGAGATGACTCTCACTCCATACCTCTCATGCCAAATCCCAGGATATTTGAAAGTGCATTATTTCATATACTGTAAATAATTCTGTTGCCAGGTTACTGATGAAGACAAAATGGATGTCACAGGGTCATGTCACCCCTACGTCAAACATAGATAGATAGATAGATACTTTATTCATCCCCTTGGGGAAATTCAGGACATTCAAACATTCTTTACTCTTAGTTTTAGAAATAATTTGAAGATTTTACTAATTACCTCCACTAGGTTTAGCTCTTAGCTTTACTTCAGACTATTTAAATTATTTTTTTCAATTTCAATTTTCCTTTATCTATTTTCACGTTTACATTTTATTGTGGTATGACCATTCCTAGTGCTATAGTAAAAAATAAAGCATTCATCATTTAATGATTACATTTTAATTCAGACCCAAAAAATCCTCCATACCCTGTAAACCTGTACTTTCCATTATCCATCTTGTCTGAAATCTATGCAAAGTACTACATTCATTTAAGGAGAAAAAGAGAGTAAATTCCAGAAGTTACATAAAGATATAAAAATCAAACAAGAAAAAAATTATTCCGGCTAAAAAATAAATCTAAGGGTGAAAACTTATATTTATATCATATCCTACTGAGAGTTCCCTTTTAGATAGCATTTAAATTTTTTTATTTATATATTTTTTAAATGGTACCACTTTTGTAATTTTTATGGGGGGCAGGATGGACTCTCTGTTACAGTACTCAAACACAATGTGAAATATGTGGTTCATAGTTTTTAAGTCCAGTTCCGGAATATCCTGAAATTGAGTAGTTTCTGAAAATAAAATCTGATCTAACAAGATTCATCCTAATTTATTATTTTACTTTCTAATTCACTGTATTTAGCAACTTAAAATAGCAAGAACATAGATATAGAAATTAAATTGGATTTCAGATTTTGCCCTTTTTCACTAATTTAATTTCTGATAAAAAAAGAAAACAAAAGTTTATAAATCAGTATGTAGAAATGCAGGAAATCTGATTGCAGGAAATATACAGAATGCTTTGTATCATTAAGTTAAATCTCATTTCAACTCTTTCTGAAAGTTGGCAGCACTGGCTCTGATTCTCATTCAAGTCATCAACTCCTCACCGTCATAAATTTGAAAAAACTGTTTAAACAGATAGGAGAAAATGTCTGTTAGAAGTTAGAAATATAGGATACCTTGTTATACATGGAATTCTGAGTGATTACCACACTGTCATGATTAAAAAAGAATGCATCAGCACCCATCATCTGCAGTACATTTTTATTCCGCCAAATGAAGAATAGATAAATGGTGTAGAGTATTTTAAACTACTCTGTAGGTTGGCCAGACCCATTGCTATATTGTGAGACTTTCACTCTGACATTCCATTTTTAATTAGCCTTTAAGTGCCCCACTTGATTCCTCAAGTGTCTCACAAAAAGCCTAATAACTCAATAGGCCATCACCTCAGAGCCATTATCAAGATCATAACAATAAGCGTGACACTCAAAGTTGGCGGTGCTCATGTAGAAGAGTACCCTAGTGGCCAACCTAATGGTATTGCACAGGACCTTTCCCCTGCCGTAAGCCAGGCATTCTAGCTGACATTCTCAGACTGACACATCTCCCTGGTGGTCTAGTGGTTAGGATTCGGCGCTCTCACCGCCACGGCCCAGGTTCCATTCCCGGTCAGGGAACACCTTTTCAATTTCAATTTACGTGATTCAGCATAAATGATAACAATACACAATACCACCAACCACTGCAACTCAGAGACAAAGGATATAAAAAAAACAATCTAATCCAAGCATAGAAGCTATATGAAGCTTTATATCCACAATATGGTGAAATGTTTTAAAAAACTACCCAATATAGTTTTTTCAAATAACTTAAAATCCAAAAAATCTTCCCCTGCTTATACCAGATTGGCTATATGACTTCATGGGTTGTTGGTGAGTGGTGTGGTTGTCTGTGGTCTTTGGAGCAAAGCACCGGTCAAGCCCAACTGCTTTACAAGCCTATAAAGTGACTGGCTTTGGACACTAGCTAGGGTGATTAGTAGCTCCAGGCAATGCCACTGCTCAGTCTGTGTGTGTGTGTGTTTTTGTTGAATAAGCACCAAGTACGTCTATCAATGCCAGGTGTTAGTCAATACAACCAATGGAGGCCAGGAACAACAGACAGTCCAGTGGATATGCCAGAGCACCAGAAGCTCAAAAGAGGGCTTTTGGGATAAAAGAGAGATGGGGTAGGGCTGTACTTAGGGCTTATTGTTATTCAAGGGTTATCTCCACTACAAGCTCTCTGCTTTTTGTTCTATGTATTGCCTATCGTCAAATGTGCTTGTCTCAATACTCATGTTAACATACATTAACAGTGTGTTGCTAGGCACTAGTGTTTCTTTAACCCTGCTGAGTACAACTGTATAGCTCCATTGTGTCTTACCTCTGATTCTGAGTCATCATGCGAGAGAGCCCGTCTGTACCGCACCTTACTGTTCCCCCGTGAGTCCTCCTCTCTCTCCTCAAGCTTGGCTTTTGTCCTGTGTTTCTTCATGAGGAAATTATCTACCACCCAGAACATTAGGGCCTGAGGAACAAAGAGAACGCACCTCCGTGAGTGTTCTTTGCCACGAGTACAACGGCAATTATAAACAATTCGAAAATAATTGTTTCTCACTGAGAAAACAATTAAACGCATGTTATCTCAATCTTGTCAATGTTGTGGAGAAAATACACACAGCACTGAGTGCTGCGTAGTCAGAGAGGATAACAGACACATGGGAACAGCAGACTTACGTTGATGAAGAAGGGAACGATAAGCATAACGATGGCCAACTCCAGGTAAGGATTCTCGATGGGTTTTAGGAGAGCCAGCTGCAACACACACACACACACACACACACAAAGATATAATCATAGACAGAAGAGCTTTGACTGATATCTGAGATATTAAGTCTAACCTCCAACAAAAAAAATATAATTCAATGGAGATCTCCATTGTGAGAAACATTTCAAAGAAATTACATGGTCTAACCTTGATCCTTATTTCTAAAACTGGCCCATTGGCACATATGTAAGAAATGGATAAGTTGGCAACAGCAGCACTGGAGTGAATCGCTGTTTGTTTAAATCACTATTCCTGCTTTAAACTCTAAGTGAAACCCTCACTGCCAGAGACTGATTACTGAGCCTCTGTCAACCTGGGCTGGTATCTTGTCAAGCCTTAGTGGTGCTGCTGACCTTCTTCCACTGGGGGATGAGCAGAACCAGAATGATGAGGACCTTCTCAAACATCATGATGAGGATGTAGAGGGCACACTGGCCCACCCACGCTGTGCACTGCACGGGCTCGCCTAAACACACCCAAGGGAGCAGAAACGCAAGACACGCATACTGTCAAACCTCTACTTCAACATTCTTTATTCATGACATCATTAGATCTGTTGCACTATTGAATAATCTCTGTAGAGATAAACAAAACACTGGCAGCCTGACTGTAACGACTGCATGACAGTGCAGCATTGTGGTGCTGAGGGCGGTTACTGCCCTCCGCTGGACATTACAGGTACCACCAAATGGAAGCTTCTTAATTTCCTGCCTTTAAAAACAAACAAACAAACAAAAAACATACACACACACACACCATATTCTCCAAAGCGCAGAGAGTCCCACTGTCTCCACTCTACAATGGCACTGACAGCTCTCACCCCGGCATAGATCAGCAGCATGCCCAGAGATGCATCCAACAGGAAGTTAATGAGGTATCTAAAAGACAGAGAGAGAAAGGGAGAAAGAGAAGTGGATGTATGCTGAAGAAGGATGCAGGGTGTGTGGGGGAGGTCTCAACAAATACAGGCAGCCACAAACAGTCATCAGGACCTACTCACAGTGAGCAGGGGTCCTCCTCTGTGAGGTCAGACAGGTAGACGTTAGCAAAGTGGATGAACAGCATCCCTATGGCCTGTTTAGAAGTGTCCAGGAACCTGCAGAGGGATGGGACAGTTGATGGTTCTCCAAGGAATTCCAGTAGGATTCAGTTGATGCCATTATGCAGGAATTAATTTAAGTTGGCTTGAACAGCCTTACCAGATCCTCCAGGGTCTCCTCTCATGCTTTGGCTCCCTGAAGCGTTTCACTATGATAGAGACAGCATATCTTATTATGCGAGTTGGGATTTACAGCACAGCACACAGTGCAAGCCAACAGTCACACTAATGAAAAGAAGGAGGATTCTGTTTTATCAGACTAAATCAAAACACTAAAGTCAAAGGCCCAGTCTGCATTTTAATAGTGTTTTGTAATAGCTTATTTCTATCAGAGAGACAGCAACTGAGTTGGTGCACTGCCCTGTCCAATTAAAATATCATCATGACATATTTATGAATGAAAATTATGTTTGACTTCCCCCTTTTGAGTTGTTAAACTCTTGCCCAAATAGGCTCACAAGTGAGACATCAAACTGTGCCTTACCTAGCCTGAAATTATACATATATATTAAAGGCTAAATCGGTGACTGTAGATGTCATGTGATTGTGGGGTGCAACGAGCAAGGCTCTGTGTTATTGGTCTCAGATGAAGCAAACAAGCACAGCAGAACCTCAAAACTGCTGACAGAACACAGAATGATCGTGATATTATAAATCTGATACCCTGGCTGGTATCACAATACAACAAGTTAGCTAATTGCAGGTAGACAACACAGTGGAAACGGACAAAACAGTATAAAGTTCACTGTGAAGCATTTTGTTTTTTAAAAAGTGCTTTATAAATGAAATTATTATTATTATTATTAACATTTATATATCTTGTTCAGTGTTTGGTGATCAACGTCAGATCTAGCCCAAGGCGCATCAGGTCAGGACACCTAAATAAAGGCATATCTACATAAAACGACTATACTACACTTAAGTCACCAGAATCTAACAACAAGATAAAGATAAGATATAGCATTTGTTAATGGTCCACAAAATGGTAGTTAACTGTGCTGGTGTGTGCAAAACCACAGCTCCCCAGATAACAGAAGACTGCAACTATCTGTCAATGCGACTGCTACTCTAGGGTGTGAGAGTTATAGGCCATTAAGAAGTCTTCTCTTTAATTAATCCCTGTGTGTATAATAGTCTGACGAGTGTGATGCAGGAAGGCTCCTCTCTGAGAGCAGTGTAATGGCTAACACAAATAAAGCTCTTGCTGTGCCTCACAATAGTGTCTTGTTTTCCATGATGCCTCCCCCCTCCCTCTTTTAATGTCTATGACACAGAGTTGCCTGCGGGGTGGGACAAGTGCTACAATGCTGCATGACTTCACGGATATACTTCTCACATTGGACAGACACTAATGCTTATATTCAGTTTGTTTGCCAAAGTCATGAGGTAAAACCTATTGCTTTTACATGGATACTGTTGTTGCACTGATACAGTCTGCAAGTCACCATATTATTTGTCACCAATGGCACTGGGTTGCCTAAATGCCGGAATATTGCCCAAACAAAACACTTACCAAGGGTTTTTCAAGTTCTACAGGCAAGTTGTGTTTTGAGCTGTGACCACTGTTTCTGTTGAGTGTATAAGTATGACTTCATACTAGACACACCCTGTGAACAGTTGGGTGTGATGCAGGCACAGGTCTAGCCCTCAGCCCACTATTCTGCTGAGAAAGCTGCCTCAGGCAACCCAGCTTTAAAGTGTTGAACATTCCTCACTGTTGCAAGGCTGCGCTCTACTGGGCCAGAGCAGGCAGGCCAAGGAAAACTAAGGTTGTAGTTTTAGCAAAGGTCAAACAGCTGTCAGTGGTGTGCCAAACACTGACTAGACTATGGAAATGATTTCTTTTGAGTGTTTTTTTAATAAGCCATTATGTTATGGTGAAAAAGCGTACCACCTGAAAAATGCAAATCTCTTGTGAATAACAATGACAACTGTATATGGGGTGTTTACATGATTGAATTTTAACCTAAAAAGGGCAAAATAAATATTCAAAAGGGGTGGCAGATTGATTAACCAAGTAATACAATTGTTTGTCTGAGCATTTAGTATCAGATATCTTACAACAGGCTTCACCTCTTGACATACTTACACATCAACGTGCTGAAGGCCACGACGGCTAGGAGCCCTTGCAGGAAAATTCCAAAGGAGTCCATCAAGGCACCATTTTCGCACCCACGATTATCTGATGCCGGCGTGGGGCTGGCGGATACTGGAGTGTTCGTGGAGGACATTGCAGACAGCCCCGCTACTCCTGGTCCAGCCAATGCCACGTCTCTGACCTGGGAAAGTAAAGTCCCCCTACTTACAGCCATTGGGCTAACTTGACAGGCGAAATTAACGAATGGAGTGGAAACTAGAGCTCAAGTCAATTCAGTTTCTTCCACTCAGAGCCTCTGGAACCCCCAGTCCTCCCAGCAGTTGATGGTCAGCTGGCAATCAATATGTTAAGCAGGACAGTCTTGGGCGAAAGATAATGGCATCCTCTCTCTCGTATGTGCGGACTCATTCTCTTGATCCAGACATCCCAAAATCCATTACTGACTTGATATTAATCAGTAGAGCAGCCGTCACTCATACAAGAGTTGAAATAATGGACTACGTTGCGCCAAGACGCTTACATATGCTACTTAAAGCCAAGCTGCAGCATAGTTAGTTTACAACCGTGATACATTAGTGGACGACAAAAAAAAAAATCATGGGTCGTGCAGTAGTCTGGGCATATCTGATCCGCAAGCTAAGCACATCAGCTAGTTAGCGTTTGTCAACCCGGCGTAGACATGAACTAATCTCTTTAAACACGTTGTCTAATATTATAACAGGCGTTAAAAGGCAATTCTTCAATGCAGATTAACTGGTCAGTAGGGGGTCAAGTCAGCCGACCGACGACAACAGTAATAAAAAGGGACACAAGCGTCAGGGATGCTGCTAACGTTTATCTACCTAGCCTACAGGCTACATACTTAGCAAACGTTAAGCTAGCAAGCTTCAATTAAAATACATTGCAACTTATCTCTTCAGCGTGACATTTGCATCGCACGGGCTTCTCTCGACTACGACAGTTGTCTTGAACAAAAAAACGCTGTATGTTGCAAAAAAGTGGGTACGATAAATAATTCGCAGGTCGCGTATCTCGTACATCCAACTGCTTCTCCGACCAGCGGCGTCCGCTCATGTTGACAGACGTAATGTCACGTGACAGGCGTAAACGGTCATCTGATAGACGTAGAGCGTCATGCTGGGAAGTGTAGGAGAAGTCAGAGAGTAACTCTTCAGGACGGTGTGTGGGTAACTACAAAACTGTTATTCACGGCTTTATTGCAGTATTTTCTTAAATAACAATACAAATCAAAGTAAATTCCAAGTCAATTATTTTGTGGACAGCTGTAGTACCGAACAGGCAAATGAAACAAATACAGGTTTTCTCACACAAATCAAACACCACAAACTACAGTAAAAAGATAAAAATAATTAATATGAATGAATGATTTACAGGACTATTTTAAGCAGTTTTGCTTGCTTTAAAACTGCTCATTCATCAATAAAAAAAAACAATTGTCAACATAAATTAGTTAATTGTAAAAACAGACAAATCATTGGTACTGCCTGCTTTAAAAACTACTCAATGACCATAGACTACTGAAACATTACACAACTTTGGAATTATGCTTAGTATGATACAGCAAAAATGTTTAATGCCTCCAAATTGGGCAGCCGTTCCACTGTAAAGGCTAGGGAATGCTATGTCACTCTTCATCCAAATCAAAATGTTTAGGCCTATGCTGTGCAAATATTTGCCTGCAGCTTTTACACAATGCTTACCAAGATAGTTAGTTGCTCAATAGAAAAATCTAATCACCCTGTTGCACTAAAAGAATTTTGAGATTATGTACACTATATACAAACACATGCAGTTATATACACTTTGCATACCACCATACAGTACATGGTTTTGCTTGTGCTTACATATTTTATAGGAGCCTTGCATTGTCAACCGCTCTTAAGTAGTTTAAAGTCTAAAAAACAAACCCTTCTGATCACGTTTGAAGAATATGCACCCCAATTACAACAGGCATTAAGATGTCTTGTATCCCACGTGTGTCTAGATATGATTTAGCCGAATTATGTCTGCACATCCTGCACTAACATATTTCTCTGGTTTCCACATTGAAATCGGATGGATCCTTTTAGAAAAATGGCAAGCTCTTGGGAAATTGTGTCATTATACTCACTTTTTCTTACTTTTCCAAAACAGAGAAAGAAGTCATCTTAAACAAGTGTCCTGTAAGTAACAGCTGAAGAGAGGGCAGTTTACGCATTCCTTTGACTCCCGACTATTCAGTTTTGATAATCTACAATTATTAATAACCCTTGCTAGTTTTAAGTTTCTATATGAACAGCCCATCTACTTAGCATGCAACTCTTGGTTTGACAGTCAAACTGAAAGTTACTTCCCTTTTTAGTTGCTGATATATGCAGGTTACAAAAACAATTTTGTTTTTTTGTTTTTGGTTCGGGTAATCGGATAGTGTGCATTGTAAATACAATTTCACCAGGAATCCAATTCAAACACTCAAGAGGTAAATTAAAGCAAGGTGTAAAGGGGGTCTGTGTAAGCGAACAGAGCCTGACTCTCAATTAAGGAAGTGTGTCTGGCTATGCCTCTTAAAGGAGAATACCATTAAATTGATTATTGTTATTTCTTTGCTCCAGGACTATCAAATCTGTATTTCTGAACATGAACAACTCTCTGAAAGCTAGAAACCAGTAAACGAAGAGTCAAAATCTACTGATTATATCAATGTTCAGCCTAGAGGAGCTACAATGGTTATGAATAGGAGATTGATTTTGTGGACACAGATTATTTGTGCCACAATATAGATGACTCTGGGAGACAGTTGTGAATGTTAACTTAGACATGCCTAGGACATAGAGGAGCACATTTAACAACTGAAATTCAGTGGCATTTGCTTCTAAAAAAGAAGATGGATACAAGAAGACTACTGGAGTTGTAGCACCGGCGCTCAGTGTCTCCAAACCAAAAGGAACAGAGAAGGTTGCTCCATTAATCATGTCCATGCTTGATGCCTATGCGCTGCGGTGTATGCACGATCCTAAAGGACGTCCAGTGACAGAACAGTAAAGATGAGAAAAGACTCAGAGCAGGACGTGTAATGTCTTTTCACCCCCATTCTCTATCAGCTACGTGGCAAACTGCTGATAGAATGCCAGTTTGACCCTCTCAATGTGGTGGCACAGCTTGATGGCGGGTCCCAGCTTCAGGTCCATACACTCTTGCACCGTCGGCAGGTTAAGCAGGAGCAGGGCCTGTCCATCAATCTCCTAAAAATACACGATAACATGTTTTTATACTTCTGTGTAGTAGCGGAGTGACTGCTCAGCGTAACTGCCCATAGGTATATGCATGTGAAAGTGCTGCGTGTGTTACCTGATCTAGGAAGATTCGTGCAAGGGGGGCACAGTCAGTGGTCCTGATGAAGCGCACCACATCTGTGACACTCCACTCCAGGGGACTGGTGTCCAAGCAGAGCTTCTGAGGAGGCTCTGTCTTGGAGGTCTATAAATGCAGAGTGGGACAGTCAGACACAGTCTAGCAACTCTCCCAGCTGAGGCAACATGGCTGGGAGCTCACTTTACCCCAGACAGTTAATAAAAACAAGCTATTGTAATAAACATGTCATGTACCGTACCCTGTAGTGAGCATCTGAGCTTTGTTCATTTCCTCATTATGTTTCTGAGTGCATGCTAATACCTTTGGTGAGGGAGGGCGGTTCTCGTCATCAGAGAAGGAAGGAGAGCGAGGTTTCCGACGTCGGCGTGTGGGCCTGGGTGTTGCTGGTGGGGAGGGGGATGGCGTTGCAGGCTGGGACTTCCCGACAGAATATTCAGAGTCGTCATGGAGATCATCTTGCAGCTCAGAACCAGAATCTTCACTCAGGGAGTCATCATCATCCAGATCCTCCTCCTCTCCACTGCCCTGTAAGCCAGACATGGCATAGGTTAAAAATAATAGCAAGTCCGGATGTGTGCGTTTCATGTTCGAGTGACAAATTTGCATGTTTGAGTGACAGAAACTGTAGTTAAATCTTTCTTAGTGTGTGGGTTTGGTACCTGTGGGGACCCAGCGGGCGTGTTGTCCAACGAGGCTGAAGAGCGTCTCTTCTTGTGGACAAAGAGCTGCTTCCTCCTCTTCCTCCTCCTCCCTCTCCTCTTCACTCCCCCTTCAAGGTTGGAGTGGCCCCCTGGTGGGCGGCCAACTCGCCTACTCTTCTTTTTACCATAGTAATAAGCTGAAAGAAGAAAACAGGCTCACTGTATAATGTTGCATCTGACAGACCTGACACATTAAGTGGTAAACTATTGAACAATCTGAGAGGCTTTTAAGGTATCACTGGCAGGGACTGGTATTTTGCATTATTTATGAATTCCTCCGATCACATAATAACAAAATCGAAATGACTAAATCAATCTATCAGAAATGTTGTACGAAAAGTTGTACGCATGTAAACATAAGCCACAATTAACAGACTGTAAAAGCATGTCAGCAGTGAGAAAGTACACGTAGATGTTTATAATGCAGCAACAACAAGCAAGCATATTTCTCCAAAAATGCGTGATTGTGTGTTTATTGAATAGTTCAGCAGAAAATTAAAGGGGTATTTAAAAAAAAAAAAGAAAATAAATATATTTTCTCCTGAGTCTACCTGCTTCTGCATCCCCTCTGGCAGATCATTCCACTTTTTAAATTACTTTTCCACCCCCTGGTTCACAGAATTACTGTTTTCCCCAAGAAGAGTGTTTTTGTAACCAGTAATCATTACTCCATTCACAAGCAAAAAAAATTAAAAACTGTAAGAATGGTTCTGAAACAGAAATTAATTAGGTTTGTGCCAGACTAGACCAAGTTTGAGTACACAAATTCTTAGCTGTTAAAAATTAATGACAACAATCAATGATATTAAAGGATCCACTCAATGCTTTATTTGATCAATTTTTCCTTACCACCCCTGATCATTATGTAATACATTTCATTTGGAAGAAGAAGCGTTTATTTTAAGAGCCTCATGGACTGAACCAGAGGTAAACAGCTTTCTGTACACAACCTACTGTATTTGGTCTTGGTGAGGACGGAGCAGTTCTCTGAGCAGCGCTCCAGAACCATGCGAGGTCCAAACAGGTTTGGGCAGCACTCTAGCTTGATGCAGGTCTTCCTGCAGAACTCTGCCACGCGGTCCGCAGTACGGACTATCTCCACAGTGGCCCTGTAACTCTTCCCTTTGTACCTTTGTACGATCAGAGAGAAACAAGAGGAGCTGATCAAATACTGATACGTACTTACTAGGGGTAAAGTAGTGAGTGACAGAGTTTTCTAAGGACGAATAGAAAAAACACATATACACACACACACACACACAACTAGAACTCCAAATACTGCATGAAGGCAATGTTTGCTCCAACAAGCCTGTTTCAATCAGCGAGTTCTCCATCGGGCAAGTGACAAAGACGTCGTGGGCTGAAACATCGCTTTGAAGTTTGTTTGCGATCCAGTGTGCAGATATATTTCTCTCCTTTTGTGGTACGACTATATTTTTTAATCCAACACTTAGCACAGGGTGGGCATGAACACTTCTACTAGACCTGTAGATGAATTTTGAGAAGGAGTAAACAGCGTTTCCCCTCACTTGGCTTTAAGTGTCTCCCCATGGCCTTGCCAGCGGCCCTCCTGGTCCAGCTGCAGCTCTCTCAGCACACGGCTGGGCTTGTAGGCCGAGTTTATCAGCAGAGTCAACACCTACGATGAAATACATGATAGCTTAAGATGCTATCTGGCAGATCGATGGGTAATAATATGGTGGAGAAAAAAAGGTAAGGTAAGGAGAACCTTTCCATTTATTCTTAAACCATTTAAGTCACATTTTAAGCGTCTGTGTTTGATATTAAGCCATGTAATGCTTGGACACCATTATTTTTTTGGTTTACTCAGTAAATAACATTAAGTAACTGGTCCAGCCCCTCACCTCTTTGAGCACAAGGACACAGTTCCCAGGGCCAATGAACTGGGGCAGCTCAGCGATGCGTCCCTTGTTAAGGTAAGGCCCAGAGAAACAACGGTGGTTGAAGTAGATCTTGGGGCAGCAGTACTTCCCATTCCCCTGTCCTGCACAGGGAGACAAAATATATGTTGAACAACCCCCAAAAGAGACTACACAGACAGTCAATACATGAGATACATCCTGATGTGTGATCACATGACTATCACTACCGCAAATACCTACAACAAGAGGGGGCACATCCCTCACCTGTCTCTGACTGGCTGGCTATCTGTGGCTTGACAGTGTCAGGCGACGAAGACTTGGGTGGGGTTCTGCTGTAAGGTCAAGGGATAAAACATATGAGTAAAACGTCAAAGGGCATGAGACTTGAAACAATCAAATCAATAAATCAATCCTATGGAGGAGTGAACCATTGACCCACTCTATTCTCATACTCACTGCTTCTCTGGCTGGACCACAGCAATCTTCCTCTGCTTTTCCACTGGAAGAGAGGGAAAGATCAATGTCACATAACATATCATTATCATCATACAGGGCCCTTTGTAACAAGTATCTCACTAACTTGGAGGGCAGTGCCAAAAACGTCACTAGCTGAGTACAAGGGGTTAACGGAAAGACTGTTATGTGAGATAAGAGAGGTGTTAAGAGAGTTCAGTTTGACGTGTGGAGTGTCAATGTAGTGAGTGGCTATGTTATATACCTGAGGGCTTGATGGGGTAGACCAGAGGGTAGCCATTTGTCTCACACCAGCTGACAGGGAAGATGTCCAGGGAGTCCACATGAACAATGACCTCTGGCATTGGCTGCTTCAGCCCTAAACACACAGAGACAACGGTTAAAGTCCCCATGGAATGACATTCAGGGCAATTTTGGCTTCCTTGGTTTGACGTATTTCCACATAAAACAGGATATCGAGGTGGAACTTAACGCAGAGAGGGACTTGATTTGATTGACTTGTGACAGACTTGACTAGTTCAAAAGTGGGCGCGGCAAAGACAATGGACAGTGAAATTGATGTCTTCACTCAGTTGTTAAGGACCACTTGCCTAGTTGAGGAGGAGAAAGAAAAATGAAAATTATTTTGTCCTTGGCGTAAGACAATATATATTCGAGTCTTTGGCAGGGGAGAGAAATTACTGTGGGAGCTGATGTCTCTGAATGGTAGGGCATGAAAACGTTTACTCTAATGTGTTAGCTAGCTACATTTAGCTATTACATGTAGCATAATTCTATTGGCTGGAATTTCTTGTGTGAGTTCAGGATGAATCAACAACAGAATGTAGCTATTTTCCCAGCAGACAGAAAGATGGAATTTCAAGATAAAAATATATATATTTCAATTTTTTGGCAAATATTGATGATTGGGGTCAGAGTTAGGGTACATACAAGGATATGGGTTAACAAGACGAAAAAACATTTTTTAATTTCATGGAGTCTTTAAACAGTCTTTACTCAGCAGTGTAAATGATAACACAAACACTAAATTTTTAAAATTTTGCATCTACTTCATAACTTTTTTAAAAGAGTTGGTTCTCAAGTCCTTTTCAAAATGCTTACAGCACAGACACATACTGCTGGCTCCTTTTCTCACCTTCCAGACTGAGCCAAATGTATTGCCCTTTGACCTTGGTGACAGTTGCCACGTGAATGTTCTCAGGTGACAGTGGGTTGACTGCCTCCAGTTTCATAGCCTCTTTGAAGCTGTGGTCAGGCTGTTCCTGTGAAGTAAACAAAGAGAAAAGTAATGAAGAAAAAAATGAATACAAATTAAACTGAATACGTGTTGAAAGTGGAAGGTGGTTGGGTTTTGTCATTTTTGTCCTACATTATGAAAACATCATGTATTCTTCTCCGATAAAAGAGAGCACGTGTCAATAGGTGACCCACATATTTCTTAACAGCTCACCAGAGAAACGTGGCATTCTATTTTTCTGACAGTCAAATCGGTAAAAATCTCATTGTGTTCCCTTGTTTATCACAGGCAGCTCTAACGGTGATAGCATTTCTGTTGCCATGATCACAGTGGAGAACAAACTACAAGATTATTTTTCCAAAAGTGAGGGTTACAATGTTGCCAAAAGAACATTCAAAATGTCTCCCGCAGTGACACATTTATAATGTAGCATATGTATTACTAGCTTATGTAGTAACTGGCATAACAAAGGTTGACTTACAGTAGGGAAGCAATGCTGTGGCGCTGCCTCCGCCTCGCACTGTTTCAAGTAGTCCGCCCAGTCAAAATCCTGCCCCTGGTATCCTGTACAGAGTGAAATAAAAACAGAGGAAGAGGGGAAATGGGAAGAAGAGTGGGAAGCAAGGGCAAGAAGGGAAGACAACAGAGTGATGTCATCAATGTCATTTAGAAATTCCCGAGAAGAGGTGTTGACGGGACATCAAAGGTCCGAGATCACCCACCGGGAGGGGGGCAGAGGGGGATCCCGTTTTTGAGACTCCACTGAGCAGGGAAGATCCCTGGACTGTCCCTGTGGCACAGGAAGGAGCGCATGCCACCCTCTGAGTCATCCATACCACAGAGATCATCCATCTTCACCAGGAAGAATTTCTCGTTGAATACCTGAAGCGGAATGGAGGCTGTGTCATTTTCAACAGGTTCAACTGCTCTGCAGCAATCTAAGATGCCCTCTGCCTGCCATCTAATTCCTTTCTCCATGTCACACTAAAAACAATGTCAAGCCTTCCAGACAGACGTAAGCTGTTCACAAAGACAGGGAAATCTGCTGGGCAGCGTTATCTTAAAATTCACAGGATTACTAGCATAGCATATCCATGTCAAGTGACCATTTCTCAGCCTCTGAGTTAACTTAGTAAAAACTATTTAGTCATAATAAAACTACAGCAAATAACCAGTAAATAAGGAAAGATAAATGCAGCACGGGCGTATTGGAAATTTGACGGATGTAGAATAAGCCTGTTACCTTGGCGACAGTGGCAGGACTGATGGAGATAGGAGCAGCGGGGTCAACAGCCTCCAGTTTCATCCCTTCCTTAAAACCGTGAGCCGTGATGGCAGGCTGATCCTGAAACACACACACACAAAGTGAGTGAGAGAGAGAGAGAGAGAGAGAGAGAGAGAGAGAGAGAGAGAGAGAGAGAGAGAGAGAGTCATTTTCAATAGCTCAGCTCTCATAAATGTTGCAGTGCACAATTCAGAGGAGGATGTCACGGCTTGTTGTTTACTGCATCATTAACAAACCTAAATGATTGGATAAACAATGGAAATGTTGTGATTAGTAAGGAGAAATGCTAGCAGCATTAGCAGTACCTTGGAGAACTCTTCCGTCAGGGCGTCATCTTCAGGCAATTCACTGATCCTCTGTCTCACCTCCTCCCACTCCTCCTCTGTCCGCAGGGAGACCAGATCTGGAACCAGCAAATCACACGAAGAAGAATAACCCCTGACTCCCTGTTGATTTGAGCGTACTCATATAATTTCAATATCAAAGGTATATTTAATTCAAACGAGAATCTAATCCAATTCCACACTCATTAACACATTAAGCCACACCTGGGCCTGGTTCTTACTAGTCCCCATAAACAAAGCTGGACCAATTAATCACAGAAAAAAAAGCCCAAAAAAAAAACCATTTGCAATGTTGCTAACTATAATTGCCAAATCATAAAAGGCTGTGAATTTTTATCACAGGGAGAGATGTTCCAAGCAGACGCTACAATCAAGGTATTTTGGTGCTGTGCAGAATTAATTGAGTTGCAATTCAGAGGAATTCCTTCATTATATTCAAACCAAGCATTCCTTCCTACCCATTTTCTCAAGTGCTAAAATAGAAATGAAGTAGAAAAGGGTGATGTCCACACGTCTCGCAATTCAACATCACAACATGATATTTTAAAATAAATATTGAGCAATCTGACAACTGAATCCAGAGAACAAACCCTGGGTTGAAGTTGCAAAAGCAACATTTCCAGATGCAGAGAGCACAAAAGCAATAAAGTCCCATATAAATTCACAATAGGCCGTTTCATTCAAAATTACAAGCGGGACTTTCATTGTGATACTCATTCCTCTGGTTGTCAACAGCTAGACATGAAGTAGAACAGCTTTAGTGGGAGAAAGATTAAGTGTACAGTGCTGCTTACTAGCTAGTATGTGAACAAACTTGCCTTCCATGAAAGCAATGATACATCCAACCCTACTTAGAAAATCAATTTTGAGATCCATAAAGGAATACCTTGACATTTTGAATTCCAGTCCCCCATTTTTCATTATTAGGGACTTCGGCACTTGACTTCACAAAGTCAAAAAAAGATTCTCCTTAGTGTTTACCAGCGATTTGTCACTATGTAGTGAAAATGTTTCTGCACTGGCATTGCGGCATCGTTATGTTTCACATAATGTCACAAGTGGCATCTGAAGAAAAATAATAGACTAAAATCATTTCAACTGAGTTTGGTTTGTAAATTAAAGAGATCTAAGCTGTAATACTGCAGCTGTTTGGCCTAGCAAATGCTAGCTTGACAACCAGTTTACTGACAAGGAGTAGTTGTCTGTTAAGTATGATAAACAAACAAGGCAATTAAAAAACAACGTTCAGCAGGTGATGGAACCTGCCTAAGCACACTGCTATATCAGAGGTAGTCACTTCCCTGAGCTTTACCAGATCATATCACTGCCATCAGATTCAATTGCTCTGACTCAGTGAGTGAACTACAGTTTTGAATTCATTATATCTGATTCCATGATTCATTACATATGACACAGTAATTCTATATTGCAAATTCAATATATTGCAAAGTCTAGACTCTATGTGAAAAAGAAAATGGGATTATTGTTTTTTTTGGTGAAATACTCCTATTTAAATTTCAAAAATAAGATGAGGGTATATGAATTGACATGAAATAACCTTCAGCTAAGCTTTAAGAACACATCCAGACAACTGTGGCATTGTGAATTCCTTGTGTGGCTTTCCATCAAATAATATTACCCATGTCTGCTTTACAGTCGTAGCAAAACCCTCAGAGAGCAAGAAATCGTTTTCCTTTAAAAAGAATAAAATAAATATCAAAACCAGAACTGTATCAGTTCCGCTGACCTCTGGGGGGCCTGAGGGTGCAGTCGTGCTCCTTAGCCCAGCCGGGTGGGTGGAGGCGTGGGTGGAGGTAGTACAGCCAGAGGGTGGTGGGTGTGTCTGGCAGACCCTCGGTGCCCAACAGGCGAAGCTTCAGCCTTCCTCCTACATTCTCCTCCACCTCAGCAGCCCAGGCCAGCCCTGGGTCAACAGCGTCCTGTAGCTCCACATAGCCGCCTGCACACAGTAGCTCTACCGGGTCCTTACCACGCTGGGGCTGGAGGAGAGGGATGCAGAATGAGAGTTTGATAACACGGGCGCGCGTGCACACACACACACACGCACACACGCACACGCCTAGGCAAGGAATTTATAATAGGAGAGAATGCACTGCATGACTAAGTGTTAGAAATGAAGCACAGTCAGTGACAGACAACTAAAGGCTCTGAAGACTTTCACAGATGGTTCCTAGAGTGAATTTACTTTCAACACCATTCGTTGTAGGTTGTAGTAAACAAAAGCACAAAGCCCGGATATTATAAAGTTTGTGCCTAATGCAGTGTATGCATGCAAGACTTGAATTTAAATCTAAATTCTCATATTTTGCTTGTGTTGATTGTATTCCCCTAACCTGCCTTGTCATCTTTACATGGTGAGAACCACAGTGGAAACTGTGTCTGACATCCTCAATGATGGACACCTACATATTTGTGCTTAATGTGTTTTTACAGTTGTCAAATAAATCAACTTAAATCAGTATTGTAAGTAATGTAAAGGAGGTTGTGTCTCACAGAGGTGAGGCAGAAGCCTGTGCCTCTCGTGTTCAAGGTCCAACCTGGTGTTAGTTTCACAAGGAACTTCCTGCTTCCTTTGCCTTACCAGCTCCAGCAGGTTGGCAGGTGCACTGCACTCCTCGGCCAGGGCTTTCTCCAGCAAGGCCTCCCAGTCCTGGTGCTTCTCACGCACACCTGAGACAGGCGATAGAGTTCATACTTTATTAACTAGCAGCGGGCTGGCCTTGTTGTTAGAGAGACTGTCAGTCACCACAAGAGCCAGATTGGCCAGATTGGAGTCTCCTTAATCAAGACACTAAACTCCCTGCATACTAATTCTATGTGAGCAAATGCCTAAAATGTAAATGTCGTTTTCAGGCACGACACATTTAATTACTTTTTTTTTTTTTTTTGCATAAAGCTAACACAGTTTAGAACAAATACATTATGTTGCCAAATCTCACTTTTTACAAAGATCACAAAAAAATAATAATTTTTAAGTTGTTTTTTATTTTTTAGCTAAATCACTCACAACTAATGGAGATCAACTTAATAAAAGGACTATATTTGACTTGTCTAACAAAGTCAAGGGCAGACATCTCCCTCCCCAGCCATGCTTTACCCTCTGGGGCTCTCATGGTCTTGCCCTGCTGCCGGCTCCAGCCCAGAGGGTGGAGGTCTGCCGTCATGATGTCACACCAGAAGTCGGTGCGCCGGTCATCCTGGTAACCCTCGTAGCGCAGCAGCAGCAGCTGGCCACAAGTCGTGATGATGTTGGCCACCCAGTAAGGACTGTTGGCCTCCGAGCGCACACATACCTCTAGCTTCATGCCTGAGGTCAGGCCCGTCTGTAGGCCTTGATCCACCTGAGGGAGAGAGAAAATAATCATTCACTTGTGTGACACATCGACAAGTCTTTTCTGTTTCTGCTCAGAGGTGGGTGAGCTGTAGGCGTGAAGAAAGCAAATCAAGAAGCACGGTTTTCTGACTTATGCAGGCTGAGGGGAGGGGCTGTTTGACAGGCCATCAAAGCAAAACAAAGACCAGAAAGTAGAGGGAAACAGAGAGAGCAAGCTTTCAGACCATCACCATTATACTATTCATCTCTAGGCACCTCATGATTCGATTTTGATTCACAGGGCTACGGTACAAAACGACTATCAAAATGAAAACGATTGTTGATGAATCTTGATGCATCTCAATTTTGGATTTCTATACACGATTCATTCACTGTGACTACTTGCTACTTTTAAAAACATAACGTATTTGTAATGATCCACAATTAAAATAAACAATCAGATGAATTTACTTCCATTATCTTTTATTAATACAATGGTAGTAACAAATGGAAGAGATGTGCCAACTGCAAGGTTGAATATGTGCCAGCATATTTCCCAGCACTGCAAACAACAAGAAAAGAGGAAAATATGTGTCTGTGTAGTAGCATCCTTGTACTGAATCAACATAGACTTCAACATGTTCTTAATCACTTGATAACATAAAAAGCTGCCCCTATTTACAAATAAATAATACAGATTTATTTTAATTATGAGCAATGGGCATAGAAGCCCTCACACAAAAATAAAACATTTTGTTGTTTACCACCCGTGTGGCTGTCATACTCTGCTCTTGTTTGGAGCACGAGACACTAGCTAGCTAGTCATCGGCGATAGCGCGCTGTTACAGTGACATGATTCTATGGCAATGCATGTCCACGCATCACATTTTACTGCCATCCTATCTCTGCTTTCCTCAATGATTCCGTAACTTGAGTTTTCATTTCATTGTAGTGCGTGGGTTTTGCTGTGTCAATACCAAAAACATTGAGATGGAATGTTGTATGCAGTCACCAAAGTGTGCGACATAGTGCGAAAGCCTAGGCTTTCAATTACTGAGTAGGGGTGCATGTTACGCATGTTAAAGCAGGGGGTCATCGCTTCCTCAGCCATCCTGACCAAAGCTCAGGTAGTAGCCTAGCTTGATTCCAATGTAAACACGACACACGTTTTACGTCTGTTTACGTTTCTCCATTCAGCTGATTTAGCTGTAAGCCCATACTGCCCAGTCTTACTAAATTGTTACAGGTGATCATAATGTTGAGATAACGTTGTGTTTCTGCATTGATGCAGAATCGTTCAAGAGAGAATCAGGATCGAAGAATCAATTTCCCCCCTCCCCTAGATACTAGATACTCCCCTATACTATAACCTAGGATACAACATGGTCATTCGACTTTTTATTTTATTTGAACATATTACAGATAGCACCTTTAAAGCGTCTTGTGCCATTAGTTCCACACGCTCAATTCTCATATAGTAGAATTAACTTGTTTGGTTTGGAATGCGCTCCGAACCTTGAACCCTCTACCGAATGGTTCAATAGGAATACATGTACAGTTACACCCCGAGTTAGCTGTGTGGATTGTGAAGACTCACGTGTTTGAAAGCGTGATGGGGCACAGACACGGCTCCATTCTCCTCCAGGTAGTCATCCCAGTTAAAGTCAGACACATCCTGACCAGAGTCCCCATCTGAAAGAACAAACAAATGAACACATACACAAACACATTATTCTATGTCATAAATGCTCTTGTTCCAACCCGCTACATTTTATCCCATTCATCTCATGCAGTTGTTCATTCAGTACGTCTTACCAGACTCCAGCGACCCCTGACTCATGCTGGCACCCCGTTATGGCCAAGTCTCAACGCTCTAAGGAGGAACAGAGGAGGGGGATTATTAGCTAGTCAGGGCAGATGATTTAATCCAAATTTCTACAAACAGACAAAAGACAGACAAGGCCTCTGAGAGACAGCAACAAATAGAGAATGCATAAGGTAGTTTGGATAGCAGTAGCTTATGTCATCAGTTGTAACCTGTAACATGTTCTACTCTTCTAAGACAAGGAGGACAATAAAAGATTTGTGTTGAAGGAATTTGCAAAAAACTAAGATAATACATATCCAAAGCCCAATAGCTTTTGCGAAGTAATATTCTAAATTCTAATAGGCTTAATTTGAAGCTACTTTGAACGCACAGCAGCGCGTGCTGCATCAAGGCCAATATGGAATGAATTAACATCTGGTCAGATTCGGAAGTCATACTAATTCTAGAGTGAAAGTTGGTTTGCTCTTCCAATATGTAATAAAGAACGTCCAGAGAACGCTTTGGGAATTCTAATGCATTAATATTCCAGACCATCTATCCAGTCCTGGCCTCAATCAATAGCAAAGATGAGAAGGAGTGAATAAAATCAGAAATTAAATGGTGCATATCTGTCATTCATTAGGAAGGAATAGGCTACCACCCGAGTGACACACCAGATGGTATGTGACCGGGAACCATATTAGACCGCGTTAATGTCATCCAGCTCCCAAACGTAGACGGCAGACCACTGCTACTTCTGAAACTCATTTAAACTGGAAAAGTTTTAGAAAAAACTGTACCAGTATCGATTTTTTTGGAGTGAACTGGCTTTTTAACGTAAGCTAATACATAGTAAAGCCCCGAAGTAAAGATTTCAAATAGTTCCCTGATGAGAATGCAGATACCCGTCAAAGTTGGACATATCAAAGTGCACCCTCGCCCCATCCCCCCACTGTGAAAAGAGGATGAAATAAGTTAATGCAACAAGAGAGATTGCATTTATAAAGTGTCTAGGAGGCAGCATTAAGCGTGACAATAGTCGAGAGCTTTGGTGTATGGGATGCTGAGGATAGCTGCTCTGTCACGGAGGCTCCATTCAGCCGGCCTGTCAGGCCTGTCTTTGTCATGTCTGACGTCTCTATTAAAGATGGGGCCACTGTCAGACGGCTGCCCCCCCCCGACCACCGGCCGGCCGCCGTGACCCTCGTGCTCCGCTAGGATCAACGTCGCTTTTCATTGGCGACCCCGACGCCCTGCCCTGGACTCTCTCTCCCGCTCCCTCTCTTCAACACACACACATATACACACCAGAGGCCCTCATTGTGCTGAGGTGGGGGGGGGGTCACACTCCCAACATAAGTGCAGATAAAAAGAGCATTGGAGACATTTCCAAAAGTCCAGGCCTAGAGTTAGGGCACTGTTTTCTAACACCTGATGATGGGATTCAGAGTTTAGGACTGCATGATACGTTAAATTTTGGGTTGATTCTTCAATGGTAGGTTTACCCACGAGGCCTTTGAGAAGAGCTTATTCAATTGCGCAATATTTTGTGACGCTCTTTCTGTATTTGTGAATGTTTTTTTTAACAAAATAAACAACTTAAGTAGATATTCAGACATTCTGAATAGGATGGAACTGACATGTTTAGGCACTTTGATGACTTTCATGGTAGTTATTGTAACTTTTCTTGAAATTATTTATTACATTTCTGGAGATGAGCTTTTGAGGTTTCTGGGAATTGTTTTGCTGCATAAGCTGTCTGCTATTGCACCACTCAACTGAATATAATAGCATAGACTAGGCTAGCCTTGTACAGACAGGAAGACAAGCAACTTCCCCTGTTTCATATAAATGGGCTACACAGACCACAATACCAGCAGCCTGTCTATCTCTTTATTCACCACTGATATAGCCTACTGAATGTGAAAGAGAAAGGGCCTAATGCACATACACCCACACGCTCACACACACACACACAACTGAAATCTTCGCTGCATCCTCCTTAACAGCGCTTACTGGATCATATTCTGATCAGTACTTAGTATGCTATAGAGCATTTTCAAACAAGCTTTTCAGGGCCAATGAGGTCCCTGGGAAGAACGTGCACAGTGAAAATATATGCACCCATACTAGGGCTCTTGTAAGAAATGTAATTTCTTGCAAAAGCAATCTGGGTTAAGTAAAAACAACAAAATGACATTCCTCATTGTTATTTTGTGTCAAACCACCTAATGGCTTAATTACCAGTATTAGGCTATGTATTCCATGGTTTCCAAATAGGAAAAAACCTTAATGTCCAGTTCCTATTTTGGTACCTTTCTGGAACACAATCCAACACCATTTGAAGTCAAATTAAATATAGGCATTGGGGTTCCCAACAAAGGGTTGCATTATAGCCCAATGTCAAATAGGAACCCCCTATTGGCCTGCTGGGGTGTCTCCTTCGCGCGTCAGTGGATGGTAATCCACCAAGCTCTGTCGCAACTGACCTCTAATTCAGTGAACTGGCCACCCCTCCAAGTTGAAAGCGAACGAGATGATGAAATAAAAATCCATATTTCATGCATAAAGCACACATAAATAAAAAGCTATTCCATTCAATTACTCCGTTGGCAATTGAAATAATGTTCCCTGCTGCCTTTGCATAGCGGCACGCCAGTAGGAGCAGAGCCAGGATCAGTCAAGTTGCACAATAGGGAAGTTAAGAGCGAGGAGAAAAATAGGTTGCTATAAAACCAGGGTGGAAAATGACAAAACATCAATGAGCATCACTCTGTAAATCTAACCTTAAATCTAAAGTAAAACGAAGGGCATTTATCAGCCTAAGCGAATGAGTTTATTTAGCCTATTTATTGAAAGCCACATAAACCCGATTGGGCTAATCTGGTGCAACCTTTATTATGTAAGACTTCGACATGTAAGAAATAAAATGAGTTTTATTCGCAGGGCTTTTGAATGGAATTTTCCATAGGATCCTTCAACGATAGAGAAGATCTCTGGTAGCGACTAAACCGCAGCGTTCAGCAGTAGATGTAGATGAGCCATTAACGCGGTGTCTTTGCAGACACTATAGCGACGGTCTAACTTTCACACTGATGTCTGCTCACTAAACACAAAATATCCAATGCATTTAAAATAAAAATTTTAAATAGCTGCCTTATAAGTCAGATGCGGTGCCTAATGCAAATCGGTCGTACGGGACGTATTGGACACATGTTAAAAACCGTCTGTGACCAAGTCAAGTTAGTGAAACGTCACGTTGAGCAATAAGGGCGCTTTGCACTCGACCGAGCCCGAGTCATCTTTTTGAGAGACGGGAAAAAAGACGAGCATAGCACCAAAATGCAAAATACCTTTAGGAGTCGATAATAAACAAAATATAGCATGTGAATATTTAGTCGCAAAATTCGTCTCTTACCAGTAAATAGTTTTTCAAGTCGGTTTTAGGTGCCGTTTCTTTCCGCCTGGTCGTTCATCGACCTCATTCCAATATGGCACAAAGCGTCACTGCGCATGTTCTGCGCATATATGCACATTAAACCCGGTACATGATAACATGGAAAAATGACTTCCATCTTCACACACAAAATATGACATCCGAAATCAAGAACCAAAATTTGTAACAAGCAAAAAAAAAAACTGAGAATGTTTACTTTCATTTTTGTGTTATTCTTAAAGGGGAATTTGTCCTGATTACTCGTTGAGAGGTTTATTTTGTCCAATCCCCAATGGATTCAACACTTAGTTAATGGTTGAACTAGAATAGATTGCAAACATAATCGACCCACTTTCGTTAAGTGGCATCTTTCCACGAAAATATAATTCGATATTTTTATTGAATTAATCATATTTAAAGAAATACATCGAGTTGCTTAATTTCCATTCAATGTAATATATAGTAACTAAAATAGACAATAGACCAAAAGATTGAATGGACTAGCCTACTTTTAAAAAAAATAAATCACTATATTGCACATTGAATGTAATTTCAGTGCTGCTATTCATTGACCGTGATCACAAGTCAGGGCTTTGGGAGAAACTGCTAGAAAATGTGTTTGAGTAATGATGAGAGGGTATCCCTGTCTGTAGGAGAAATGTGTTTTGTTCTTGTTTTCTAAATGTATTTTGTCGTTGCGGGAAGCGTTTCGAAGAGACTACAGCCTCTAATCCGTCCGCTCACTTCAACCATGTAGGCTTCTGCTGGAGATAATCCGCCACAATAGACCAATCCTTTGGATGCCTATTATAACAATAGAAAAATATCGAGATGTCCTGCATTCGTTGAGTTGGAAATAATTTAATAAATGTGGGTTAGAGACAAGCTATTAGAGCTTGCCTGAACAGTCGAAACAATTCGAGAAGCATTAATAAATCAAAAAAAGGGGCAGACGTTTAGTCCTAATTTCACTCAGTCGCTTTATTTGTTGAAGAGTAGGTGAGGTCTTTCAAGACGATGTCTTCAAATAGCAGAATATAAAACTGGCAGTCGGTAGGAAGGTGAAGCATCTACCTATAAGACTGAATTATTTAATATTTTGGATTGTTTCATTGAGCAAACACTTCAGTGAACAAGCGTTTTATTTTAAGGTCTACAACTTTAAAGCTGCATTGTGCAAAATGGATATTTGCTTGTAGGAAAATAGCCCGTCTGCTTTCGCAACAACTTAAAGTGGTTCGTCTGTCAAATGCTGAAAATGTTTTCTTGACTCAATTTCGGGTCTGTCACTTTTCAGTTCCTGCAAACTAATGCGATATTTCAGTGGACAGGAGACGAGAACAGGACACAACCCAACCCGTGCGCACTGCAGGAATGTCGACTCGCTTTTCTCCCACACAATAAACGGGGAGGTGCAATTGTGGTACCTGACCCCTAGATGGTAGTAAAGGCTGATACCGCCCCCATACAAAGTCCCCGGGAGGAACAAGTCTGCAAAATTAAAGTTAACTGCACAAGTAGCCAGGTTGATCCAGCAGTTTAGAGTTAAAATGTATTTATTTATAATCAGATGTAAAAGATGAGGACAGTAAAAAAAAGTACATCCATAACTCACCAACAATTTAGAATAATATACATATTAATTTTCATATACAGCATTATTATTTTCAGGTTAAAATACCTACATTCAAGTAATATAACACAATTCATAACCCCTATGCATCTAGCATACATTTGAGTCCCTCCCACACAGAATTATATCCTTCAGCACACACATGTGCAGGTACAGTACCATACCCTTGCTGCAACTCTTTCCAGTATGTCTTATACAGTCCCGAATCACTGCGATGAAAAGAGTCGGAAAGGTCATTTAATGTATTGCTTGTACTATGCATTTAATTAGATATACAGCATGAGAATTGACACCGGTTGCGCACAAAATAGGACGAGGTGACCATGTAGGAATCCGTGCCAAAAAAAAAAAAATCAGCTTATCTTGTTTGAGGAGATGCAACGATCTGTGGCCCACCTGAAGCATCTCCAGTTTCTCAAGAGGGTGCAGTCAGTGAGAAAAAGTATTCAGTACCACATTGATCTCCCTTTCACTCTGAGGGGTTTTCACTTTACCCCGCCCTTTCAGGTACAATCTTTATGTGGCACCCACATCTTACTGGCTGAGGGATTAATTCAGATACACAAAGTCATAGCTAAGTACAGTAGCACCGATTCGTACATTTGCATCCAAAAGAAGCCTGCACACACCCACACATTCGTACGCATGCTGGTAGCGCACGCAGACGCAAGCATGCACGACGCAGGATGTGAGAGGGATACAGAGAGTAAATCCCTGACATACGACCATACAACGCTTTACAGCTGAACTCTCTAAGCTGTGCCTGCGTGTGTGCGTGCGTGGGTGTTCGTGTGTGTGTGTGTAACGAACTAAGAATGTCATGCATGTGTCTGTTTATTACAATTTCAAGATACAGTACAGTGTATGATTCATAGAGATTCAAGCTGTGATCACAAGGAAAAAAAAAGCCAGAATAGAAAGGATTCCATCATTGACTAGACCCCTAGCAGTGACAAATATAACACTGGTCTCTTCACTTAAGTGCCTCCCTTGATTTCCTTGAGGTTTATAAATATAGAATTTGGACAGTTGAGGCAGGATTCGATGCCAAGCAAACACCCTGGCATCCTTTCTTGTATTCTTTTATCTCATCCTCTTTTAGAAGGACTAGAGAAATTATAGCAGTTTTGGAGAGTGAACCTTTCTATGTTCTTTTCACCCATCCAGTTGAACTTTGATCAAGATGAAGAAGGAAGGCATAGGAAAGTAGGCCATTTTGGAGTGTTCACATGGCAGCCATTTTGAATCTTCATTTGTCCAGCATGCGTTCCAACTTGGGATTGATAAAGGAGAAGCCAGCGAAAGCTGTCTGGTCCATGGAGTCGATGAGGTTCTTGTCAGCGTGGGAAAGGCGCGGCTTCTCACTCAGGAACTCCCGGTCAAAGTTACTGCAGTCATTGGGGGCTTTCTGTGATCGGTAGAATAGGAATGTCAGTCAGGAGAACACCAAATAGCATAACTAACTTACATACATGTAATTATATTTACATGATTTAATATGATTTCAGGTCCTAATTAGTTTTATTAGAAACATGATCACAAGGTCATACCACTTTAGGCTTGAAGGGGGGTTCCACCTCTCTCTTCTCCAGAGCAGGCCAGTTGACAGTCTTGAAGAAGGAGTGTGCGCGAATGTTCCCCACCACGCCTAACCTGCGACTGGGGTCTCGCTCAAACAACTGGTGTGAAGACCGAGGTAAGGAAGAGATGAGAGCGCATGAGAACAACGTCAATAAAATATTTCCGGTACAAAAAACAACAATCGTACAATAGTTACAAAGGTGTGGATGGGTGTGTAAGGATAAGCTTTACAATTAAAACACATTATTGTTATGTGAATTCCTTGGCATAGCGTGTGGTGAAAAGAAGGAATGCAGCATGTCACATTTATGTGTATGTTAACGTGAATGCTTGCTTGCTTGCGTCAGAGGACGTACAAGGTATGCATTCTGTTTGACACACCTTTTCAAGTAGGTCCTTGGACTCCTTGGTGATCCAGCGAGGGTAGTGAGGGACGTCCATCCTGATGGACTCAAACAGCTCGTCCTCATCGTCACCTTGGAACGGCGACTGGCCGATCAGCATCTCGTACACCAGCACGCCGAATGACCACCAGTCCACGGAGAAGGTGTACTTCTGACCCAGCAGGATCTGTGGAGGGACAGGTGAAGGGAGACGTCACAAGTGAGAGCGTTCATCAATCATGTATATCCTACGGACAATAACAACACAAGTTCATATTGAATAAAACATAGCAGGCACCAGAGGAATAATCAAGTTACTCAGAAAAGAAAAACAAACACACACCAAATTGCATCCAGATAGACGTACTAAATAGGCCTCAATCCATATATCACTGTGACATTTCTTTCAGCCGATATTAGTCACAGATATATATCAAGTCTCCATTTCCACCAATAATTCACCAATAAAAACCACACCACAAAAAAGAGATTTTGACACAATGACCTACATTTCGTTTCACACACATAACTCAAAAGGCCTTTGAGGAAAATATAAAAATTCAAAACTAACTCTCTGAATATGTGTGTATCAGAATTCTGGTGGAGAACAGTCTACTGCCTCCAAACATCACAGATTTCGGTCAGACCCCGAAGCTAACCTCTGGTGCGATGTAATCTGGTGTCCCACAGAAGGTGGTGGCCCTGTTCTCTCCGAACACGTTCTCTTTACACATGCCGAAGTCTGCTATCTTTATATGTCCCTCCCTGTCCAGCATCACATTGTCCAGCTTCAGATCTCTGGGAAAAAAGGGAGGGAAAGGTAAAGAGTCAGGTATGGTCAAGTCAGGTATGGTCTGTATTCTACTGTGTGCTTATTGTATTGTATTGTATTGTATGCTATGCTATGCAGTCTAAAAGACCACATAACGATTTAACTGCAGTCTAGCCTAGGGTAGTCTACTCTGTAGTGATAACAGCTGGAAAATAGACATTATCAGTGGCTGTTGACTCTTACCTATAGATAATGCCTTTGGCGTGGAGGAACTGCAGTCCCACTATGATCTCAGCACCATAGAACCTTGAGATGAGATGTATGAAACAACAGTTAATCACAGCGTTATTGCAGTAAAGGCCACATTGATAGTAATGCATAAAATGAAGGTCATGGATCCTCTTTTGTGGGAGGTGGCAGTTACCCTGCTACTGGCAGGCAGAGAGCGGTCCTGTGTACAGTAACACAGTGTACTCACGTGGCTCTGTTGAGATCGAAGCGGCCTTTGTCCTGGATGTGGAACATCAGGTCTCCTCCATTCAGGTACTCCATCACAAAGAACAGGTGCTCCTGGCCAAATAACACATCACCATCAGCTCATTATAACATAAGCTCTCTTCAGTTGTGGTTAGTTTAACAGGAGGTGGAGTAATCATTACCAGAGCATCCAATATCTGCCATTTCAGATACTCAGGGACTGCACTGAGATCAGTGAAAATTCAAGCAAAACTACTCCAGTCTGAATGGATATCCCTACATTTGTACCAATTCTGTTCACAATTTATGGCAGCGAAGGCCTGTTTTTTTTTTAATCAACATTTAAGTACTTGAGGTAAATGTATACCTTTTACCCTTAGCTCAACCTCAGCTCCTTAGCCAGCCGACACATTAAGTAGGCCGACACCAATTAAAAGAGGCCAAAAAAATAAAACTGCTGAGAAGATAAATACTGAATGTGCCTGTTATATACGAGACGAGTGTGCGAAGCAGAGCTCTCTTATCCTGTGCCAATTGGTCAGTGACATTACTTGACACTGTAATGGAAACTAATCCAATTTAAATAAGGTTACAGATGATTGACCATGACAAGATGAGAAAAGAGAGAGCGAGAGAGAGAGAGAGAGAGAGCAACAGAGAGAGCGACAGAGAATCGAGTATGTTCAGAAGTAGAGTGGTGGGAGTGGGGGAAGGGGTCCGCCCCCCACTCCAAGAACTCTGGCCAGGCTATCCTCTTACAATCTTCCCTGGTGGTCTAGTGGTTAGGATTCGGCGCTCTCACCGCCGCGGCCCGGGTTCGATTCCCGGTCAGGGAATGAGTACTTTTTTGTTTCGAGAGGTGTGTGTCCTTACTTTAGTCTGGAAGGTGGAGTAGAGGTGTGTGAGGAAGGGGTTGTCCCAGGCCAGGGCCAGCACTCTCTTCTCCACCATGGTACACTCCACATCATCGTCCATCAGAACCACGTCCTTCTTCAGGGCCTTCACTGCATAGTACTCGCCTCGCCCCTTCAGCTCTGCCAGCAGCACCTGGCGATGATACAGCCAGTTAGCGTGTAATTCAGTCAGGTAATCACATTTTGTCAAAAGCACAGTTTCAATGAGTACACTTTCAGCAAATCAAAATCTCAAATTGTTTAACACAGACCAAAGTGTTCTTCGTGAAAATGTTCGTCAGGAAATTTTATTGGACACCAAAACACTTTCGTACTTGAACCTCGGTGAACATCAGTCAGTGGGAGGTAAATATGGTGAGACAGTGAGGAAGTGGCATGGGGTCTTATTTATAAAACGTCATACATCATAAGTACAGCTGAATTTCCATGCACAAGTTGAGATTTGACAGGAGAATGTAAATATGCAAACTAGCAAATATACATAAGCATGTCTGAAGCCAATGATGTTGTGGGCTATAGAATAATAATTAATCATTAAAAAGGATTACAATTCTGTAGAAATGTGGAACATTAAGAAGAGTGATCATGCTAAATAATGCTAAATGCTAAAATAATGATAAACAGCAGCCAATTACGGTCCAGGTTGTCCTAACTATTGACACTGTAAATGTATCATTTCCCCTTTCTTTTGCTTGTCCTTGATGCTTTTGTTAAGAAAGGTAGTAAACAAAACAGTTACACCTTTGCTACTACACTGCAAATGAATTAAGCTCTTAACATTTGAGGAAGCACAGAAATTGTAGTCAGTACAGCGTATTATGTCTGTGCATAATGAACCACAGTGACTGCTTTGAGGCTGTTCCACCACAATGGCAGAGATAATACTGACAATTACCTGCACTTTGATGTCTGCACTTCAGAACATGCCTATATAAGTCTACAGCCATTAACAACATATAATTTGATATTTTCTTCGTAATACCCATACTGATGTCTCCAAATGACTCAGTCAACCTCACTCACAATGATCTATTTTACAATTGCCAGAATTGCCTTTATAGGCTTAGTGTTGTTAGACTTTGACCTTTTCCGAATGAATGACTTGACTGAGAAATTAAATTCAAAACAGGCAAATTGGGGTGGTTCACAAGCAATTCACGGTTATTTGTGGTTGGTAATGGGGCAAGGGGCAAAAGCATGTTCATTTACAACCTGGAACATGCAATGCCTGTGACGCAAGCTGGGTTTATAAGTGTGATGTTATTTTAGAGTACGGTTTCGCCTTTTGCTTCTGCACCATTAGGTGGTGGTTTTGTACACGAGGACCGCGGGGCCTACCTTGCCAAAGCTGCCTTTCCCCAGCACCTTGTGGAACACCAGGTGGTTGATGGTGAGGTGTGTCCGCTGGGTGCCGCCTGGAGTTTGGGGCGGGGCCGGGCCTGAACCGTCCCACGCTTTCCCATTACCGTCTGCTGTAAACACATGCATATGTGAGCATGCGCACGCACACACACGCACACACACATACACATACACATACATACCGTAAGAAAATATGTAAACATTAATGCAAATGTACATGCAAACTCATACAATGGCATAAACAATGGACAAATTGAGTCTTGTGTATTATCAACAACTACACCATTTTTACAAGATAAAACCTGTTTTGACCACCTCAGATCAAAACGCGGGGTACTTTAGCGTGCTGTAATGACATCTTCTCACCAGTAGAGTCTGCTCCTGCGCTTTTGAAGTCTTGGTAGATCCCTATATCTGTTGCATTGGAGTCCGGCTTCTTCATGGATTTCTGAGGAGGAAAGAGGCTTGTTGAAACATTCTTTTCAAGCTAAAGGAATGATCAATAATCTCCCAACATATTTTAACAATGACTGGTATAAACCTAATACATATTCTCGTACTTCATAACAACTGAAATACTGTAAACTTATAGTTTGTCCCTAAACACACCTGGGTCACTTGAGAGAGAGCCTCGGCCAGTAGTTTCTGGTTGATGCCGCACAGATTGGCCACTTTCTTTTGACAGTCACTATGGACGTTCATGCCACAATCTGGTCAGAGGAATGAAAAATGGATTAGACGAGGATAATGGAGGAAAGTAGAGATGCATTTAAAGGGTGAAATGTCAGTGGCATGGTAGCACACAGTTGAAGAACAGAAAGATTAAAAAGAATGGGGAAAAAAAAGAAAGATGCAGAAAACAGAAAAAGTGAAAAATCAGCTACACTGGACTCACCTTCACATTTAAGGCCTTGTTTGTACAGGCCCCATAGCAGACTGCCACAGTGGTCACAGAAGGTAGGGCTCTTATAGTTATAGTACTTGAAGCGGTGTGGCATATCAATCTTGAAGCGCTCTTTCTGGAACTGCACATACACACATACAGAACTCAAGTCACCATTCTGACAATACAAACCTGAGGACAATGCCCAGACGCATGGCAGTTGATACTAAACACAGACCTCTCATACACACTCAAGTTGGATAACTTGTCCTAAGATGACAATTTAGCAAATTGTAGTTGCTGTTGACAGTGCTGTGTAACAGTCAAAATGGAATTCTGCTTCTGTTACTTAAGAACACATTTCCATTGATTTCTGGCCTGCTGTCTGACAGATACTGTTATTGACACTGTCTGTAAACTTGGGTCTGGCCCCCCCAGATGTATCTTATAACTAGAAGGTTGGAATTATACAGCCTCGGTACCATGTGGTGAATTAAAAGTACAGTATTAATTCTGTGTAATCCTTTCACTGAGATCTCTGGAGGAGAGAAACCAATAACCAAAATCTCAATAACAAAAGCAGTAACGAGAATGCCTCTTCTCAAACAAGGCAAGGAGAGAGGCTGCAAGGATCTTGGGAAAGGCTTTGGAGACACTCCCAAGTGAAGCGTTTGCCTTATTCTGAGACAGTATGGAAGCTCATGGAGCTCATCTGTTATCTATTTAGTCATGTTTAAGAAGTGAGGCCTGCTCACCACGAAAGAAACCGCCATGGCTTGAGCAAGGTAATAACAACCATTTTACCCAAATCATTTATTAATGGACTTTCTTTTACTAATAACAGTGCACAAGGGTAGAAACAGATAAAACACAAGTTTGATGCTGTGCCAAAGCTGGAAAGTGTGTGTATTTCATTATCAAAGTGAGATCTGAAACGCGGCTGTGTACTCATGTTGGAGATCATTTACTCTATAATGCTCACCACAGTGTCTCGACTGTTGGCTGCTGTTCCAGTGCACCTGCCAATGATTTTGTCGATGCATTTCTTGTGAATTGCCGCATTGCATTCTGGGAAAAAGACATCACCAAATTTAATTCCGAGTTAATTAAGATTCAGTGAGATCAAAATGTGTTTCTTGAGTGCACATAATGTACTAGTACAAAATAATATTTAATCAAAGGCAGGAAATGGCCAAAGAAACACTCACGTCTGCACTTGTAGCCTTGCTTGTTGAGCCCCCTGTGTGGGAGAAAAGGAATGGAATGAAATGGTTGCAATGGGTGATAAAAAAATAACTCATAACAAAAAGATCTTCCCTTTATATTTGAGGTAATGTGAAGATGACACCAGCATGTGGATTATTTGGCAGCAAGTTCCCATAATCACAATAAAGGACACCCTCAATGCTATTATGGCTTATATACAATGGTTAGCAATGCATGTGATTTGTCTTGTCTGTTGAGAGGTTTTCTCTAAAGTAGTACATACACATAAGAACAAAAGATTGCTAACTGGCTCCTTGGTTACCACAAGAGTTGGCATAGCAACCACTTTAAGGGAATTATCAGCACAGTTTGGATGAATATGATTGCTTGACTGAAACTACTCGTATATTAGTCTTTGTACGAAAAGTGGAACACACACACACACACACACACACACATACACACACACACACACACACACAGTTTTTCTCCAGTCTAGCCAGACCGATAACAGTTTGTGTTTCAGGGAGGGAGGGGAGGGGCCTGTGCTGGAACATAACAAGCACTGCCCTGTGGGTTTTCACTAGAGAGTGACTCATTCTTACAATACCAGTCCTGCCAGAGTTACTGTTGCTGACCCCACTGGACTGCTTTATTTATGAAACTAGAACCACACTAATTGGTCTATTTAGAGATGCCCTATGATATTGAACAACTGATATGTTTGCCTCAGTTCCTCCCCAGAGAATGTCTCTGGCGAAACAAGTGTTGGAAAATTATCAAAGCTATGTGAGTGGCATCTTAATCAAAATGCACAGTGCTGAATTATAATAATTTAGAGAAAAAAAGCATACAGGCTGGTTCAGGATAATTCACAGCCTGAACAACATCACGCTGCAGAAACGGCTGTGTCACGCTCATTCATTGGAATTCAACAGGCTGCTCGCGACAAAGTAGAAATCAGGGTAAAAGAAGCGTCTGACACAGTAACAAACTGGACTGACAAAAGGAATGTCCTTGTGTGACAATAGAAGACAGCTGTAGTTGCATGACAAAGGCCGAGCGTGGCGTCTCACCAGAGGAACTCTCTGCAGACGGAGCAGAAGGTGGGCTGGCCGAAGAAGGTGGCGGTGAATTCGTGGTTCCTGATTAAGTGAACCTTGGGTTGCTTGAAAGCTCCTCTCCTCCTGTTGAGGGTCATAACCCCGTCCTCCGCCGCGACCTTCACCGACGGCTTACATGCCGCTGAGGGGGAGAGAGAGACACAGGGAGACTGTAACTACTGTAACTATAAATATAGTATAATATATAAATACTCTAGTTCTGTAAAAAACAATAAACCAGTATTCACACAGTGTACAGATGTTTATCAAACAGCATTAGGGTGAAATGTTATTGATCTCTAAATGGCACCCGAAAATGAGGCCTGAGGTGGTTTTGGCAAATAAAATATATCCAATTTCCTACCTACTTGTTTTTTTTTACGTTCTACCCTAGTGTGCGTTTCTGGTGTGCCTTGAATGGTGATGCAGAGCAGTAGCATCAATCATCACGCATAAAGGCCTGGAGGTATGTGTTTGGAACTGTTAGAGAAAGAGGCCACGGCCTCTCCTGTCCTAAATAGAGGGTAAACACAGAAACAGGCCCTCTGGGATATGTGGCTCCAGCTGACGCAAGTGTCAAGGGGAGGGGGGGGTCGAGGGTCACCCAGAGAAGACTGAGGGAGAGGCGTGAGAGAGGTAAAC
>OMKK01029515.1:0-14103 GCA_900302305.1 Polymixia japonica | reverse complement strand
GCATTTCTCTTGATGCTTTTAAAAGTCATATGAAGGGCTTAGAAGCTGACTCAATAGTCTGTTGATGCTTTAATTTGCCTTGCTAAGTTACCTGTTGTTGTATTGTTGTAGTTGCTGTTTTGTCTGAAACTATGTATTCCTTTGTGTTGCTGCCTGTCTTGGCCAGGTCTTTTTAATCTCAATGTGAATTTCCTGGTTAAATAAAGGTTATATAAATTTTACAGTGAACCTTAACAAACCGCTGGACTTGCAAGGATCTTGGGAAGTAGGTTTAAGCAAGATCAGTTACCCTCACATAGAATTAACATGGATAACACCCAGCATTATTTTGAAGTCTCTGTTGCTGATGGCGCAGAAAATCATACTAAAGAAAATCGTTGAAATCATGATGAAAATCAAAGCCGGCCATCACTTGGGTATCGCGATGGTTTTGAACGAAATAAATGCTACACTAAAAGCCCAGCGTTTGGATATACACTTACCTTGTAACATTATTACCAGGAGAGTGCATCTCACAGGAAAATCAATGTTTTCTATAATGTTCCAAGCACCTCTGGCTTTCACGTTAGGGTTTGATCCTAAACAACACGTTATTTTTAAAACTCAAGATTACAAGGCCAAACAATGCACCCATGACAAACACAGATAATTGCGGAGTGATCAATTACACTATTCAAACCATATTCAGTCAATTAGGTGTTTCTCTCAACGACTGCCTGATATCGGAAAGCTCGGCAACGCATTCATACAGTTCTATTACTGAAACAATTATAAACTATTCAGATGGCAGTCTTGCCAGTCAGTTTACTGCCGGATTGTTTTATAAGGACACTAGTGGGAATATGGATTCAGTGGTGACGGACCAAATAAAGGCGTTACACAAAGGGCCCACTATAGTGCAGAATCCAAAGAATTTCACATTCTAGGCCCCATTCACGCTGATATCTTTTTCAGCGAATGCTTGTTATTGTGGATCTTAAACTCAAATTCACCAGAGCCAAAGATGAATTTTGTATCATGAGCGCTGCAGACAGACAATTTCATCTGAAAGTGCTAGGAGCATCACTCTTTGTGAAAAAGGTCGATGTAGCACCTGAGGTTCGTTTGAGTCACACAGCTGCCTTAAAGAAAGGCAATGCTCTATACCCTATCAGCAGAATAAATGTGAAAACGTTTTCCATACCGCAACACAGCAGGATGTAGCCAGGAAAATCTATTTCTAGGCAGCATACCGCGCTACATTGTGCTGGGGCTTGTGAACCACTCAGCGTTTGTAGGGGCTCAAAATCTCAATCCGTTTAATTTTCAATCATGTGATTTGGAATATCTCAGTCTCTCTGTAAATGGGCATCAGATTCCAAGCAAACTGTCCCAGCCTAATTTTGCACACAACCTTTCTGTCAAGGAGTTTTATAATATTTTCACCGCTACCGGAAGGCATCTTAAAGACATGCCCCTGAACATAACATGTTATGACTTTGAAGCCAGATATTCTCTCTACCTATTGCAATCCCATTCTCTCTATTTATCGCAAGATGCTGAGATGGATAACGGAGCAGTCTTGCAGCTAGCCTGCAACACCCGTTGGCAACCTGCGAGACTGCTCTACGTTTCAGAACCGCTCTCCCTCAGACATTGACAATGATTACATACTCGTGTTTTGACTATCCTGGAAATAAATTCCAAACGCCTGGTGATGTTGGACTATTAACCTTTGGACCGAGGATGAATACCCATCAGACGTTGTTGAGGAGTTTAATAGGCAAAGCTTTCATGTGTGTACCCATGTGACCATTTACCTTCAACAGTGCGTGAATGCCCTGCATATTTTGTGGTTAACACTCATGGTAAAAAGCGACAGGGGGAGCACTGGTTGGGGATGATATTAGAGGATGACGACAAAGCATAAATCGTACAGATTTCCTCAGGATTTTCAATACTACCCTGAAAAATGTATGCGGTTTCTGAAAAAGAACTCTCGAGAACTGCGATACAGCAGACGATGCAGAGTGAACTATCCTCAGCCTGCGGCATGCATGTCAGCTTTTTCCTGGGTCAGCGTTATAAGGGACTTACTTTCCAGGAGATTATGGATTTATATTCTGATAATTTAAGAATAAACAATGATATGGTTGTTACATTTGTTAGAAAATATCAAAAATTTATAATTCACATAAGGGTGTTCTCTATCTGCTGACAGGCTGTAAGCTGACAGGGAGGACTCTCCCATGGGTTGGGAGTCACAGCAATGACGGCTCTTAGCAAAGGGGTGTCAGCCTGTCTCTTTTTTCACTGTTTTCTTTTCAAAAGCGTAATCAGCTTCTTCCTGATGTTCTTTTAGCACCTGTATCTGCTCGTGGGCTTGTGGGTTTGTTACCGTAGACGGGGATGTTAAGGCCTGAGATCAAGTTTATAAATTCGTCCCATCCTGTCGGTCTGCGGTTTTCAGCGATTTTCTGTGGTGCTGTCAAACTTTTAACCAAGTCTATTATATGCAAAACTTTAATCATTTTACTTTTTTACTTTTGAGGCACATAAACAGCCAGAGACTCTCCTGGAAGTATCCCAGTCCTTAACCAAAAACGCTCTGGGCATTCAAGGTCTGAGAGGCTTCCCTCGTGGCATCTTCAAACTATCTAAAAAGAATTGCTTTCGCCCCGGAAACATCTGCTGTGCTAATGTCCTTATTTGCAGCTTGTCACACAGGCTTTTAAACAACACTATATAATTTGAGTTCAGACTGATGGTATGGCTGTGGTTACCTTGATGAAAACCTTGATGAATGGTTTTGAATAAGGTAGAGAACACCCAGCTTTCTATGGTGCCGATACTGTGTAAAGGCTTTGGCTAATTCATCGTGATTTAGTCCATAGAATCATCCACCACCAAAACAGTGTGTATGGAAATATGTTTTCATCAGTAAATGATTTGGGTATCCCTTCAATAAATGATGTTAAGATTGGCCCTGAGATCATCATATAGAGACTGATAAGAGGTGTAAAACCATACTATATGATTGGGTTTCATAGAAAAAACACTACAATACTTAACGATGTTAAGTAAATGATGAAGTAGTGTACTGCAATTCCCAGCATGCCACTGTGGCGAGAGAGGAAGGAGATGAGTGTGACGCACCCGGAAGTGGATGGAGCGCTCAGTTAATGCTGGTTGCATTGTTGTGCTGCTATGAAAAGTAGTTGTGTTGAGCTTTCAAATAAAACACTCGATTTACTTTACGATTTTCTTATTAATTTTTTGTATCTCACCCCACCAATCGCTACAGCCCTGTAGAATTAACAATTAGTAGTGTGAACATGCCGTTGTCTGGCGACTCTCTGAGCTAGGCAGCTTCTGCTGACTAGCAGGGCTACCGCTAACTAGCTTCATGCTAATACCTCTCTCCAACTATAGCAGCCCCACATTACAGCGTGTGTGGATAGGATAGAGAAGAGTGTGTCTGTGTGTGTTTTTGTTTTAATGTTTCTAATGTATTTTGTACATTATGTACAGAATTCTGTACACTTTGTTGTGATCAAGTTCATCCTTGTTGGCGTGCACACGCATTCCAGAGGTGACGTGATACAAGGTCATGTGATCCGTATACGTCACCTCCGGAATGCTCGCCATCGTATGCGTGTGCACGTACGAGGATGTGCATGGTTAGGGGGGTGACAGGGATTGATGGATTGGGGATGAGGTTTAGGGGTAATAAAACTGTCAAGGGGCGGGATTAGGGGCGTGGTTTGAGTTTGATGAAGGGGGACCATTCTCTCTGTTCCATGTTGATCTTTCTTCATCTCTCTCTTTCATCCTCTTCCTGATGGTGTGCTGTGGTGTGACTATTGGGTCCCATGGTAGAGTGTGTCATATCAATGAGTGACTTGTCTCTGTGCCTGCTTCTGTCTCTTCTGTTCGTCCCTCCTGACTTTCTGTCTCGTTCCAGCGTACATCACTCCCTGCAGGGACCACCCTTTTTCCTCTCTGCTCCTTGGATCCCTCTCCATCTCTCTATTCCTTTGAGTTTCTTCCTTACTCCTCTTTTTTCTGCTCTTCTTTCCTCCGTCTGTTGTGAAATTATCCTTTCTCCCCCTTTTGTTTGCCACATGTCTCTCTCTCTCTCTCTCTTTCTCTCTCTCTCTCTCTCTCTCCCCTGTGCTGTAGTAACAGTCTTTCCCTCCCATCTCCTTTTACACCACCTCTAAATTTCTCTCTGCCTCAGTGACAGAACAGAGATATAATGTTCTCTCTCTGTGAGTGTGACAGAGTCAATATATTTCCCTGATGAATCATGTGACAGGAACTCATCACCCGAGTATAGCCGATCCTTCATCCTGATTGGCTGGCTCTTTCCAGGGTCGTCTGGTCACTATGTGGGGATTGGCTGGCTGAGTTTGGGGTCACCAGTCAAGGGCTGACAGGTTACAGCTGGTGACAGGGATGCTGT
Organism: Polymixia japonica; assembly: GCA_900302305.1. NCBI lineage: Eukaryota > Metazoa > Chordata > Actinopteri > Polymixiiformes > Polymixiidae > Polymixia > Polymixia japonica. The sequence continues at coordinate 9,659 of OMKK01029515.1, read as the reverse complement.
CAAGCCTGTTTGGTGTTGATAAATGTACACAAAGCCAAGCAAGGACGTACACATACATATGAGCAAACAGGCACATGCAAGCAAACACACATGCAAGAGCATACACATGCCTACATAAACATACAAGCAAAACGCAAACAGGTTTATACACAGACAAGTATACTCATAAGCACATTTTGTACACGCACAGTCCAGAAGACAGGCAGGCACCCCTTGCCTACACACACACACACACACACACCGTACTTTGTTCTATCATCTAAATACTGTATATATGTTACAAAGAACAATCTTCTGTGCAAAAGTATACAAACCCTAATTTTATTTTGGCCTAAATCTGGCAAACAATTCAACGTTTTGCATGTGTTACTCTGACTTCATATAACTATAAATTTGACGTAATAATTCAAACAACCTTTTCAGGCCAGCACGTCAGGCTTGTTGAAAGGCATTTCAGTCCCACAAGTTCCCTCCAGAGACTCCTCTCCTTGACTACTGAAAGACATAAATACACTCTAGGTTAATTAATTGCGGGTTCACCTCATTGACCGGCTGGACTGCTCCCGGCTGTCTCTCACTTCAAACCAACGCTCAATCCCTAGACCACCTGTCAAACAGATCTAGATAAGGATTATTCGACAGGTATGGCCACAAGGGGATCAAACCCAAGACCTTCTTATTTGGGGAATAACCTCTCTAACTACTTGGCCAACCTGCTGCCTTTTTTGCCAACGCGGAGGCCAGCATCCACAGCAAATACAAGCTCAGTCCAAAAAGAAAGGAGCAGCAATCTGGGGAGCTATCCACAGTCTAATGTCTTGTAACCTCTTTTGTTCTTTAGCTCTGCTCTTGAATGACATGCCACCCTCACCCAGAACTAAGGAGGTTAATTATGCTGTGTAAGTTAGACAGGGCTTTATATGGGGTGTATGTGGGTCAGCACAAAGCTTGTGTGTTTAAGAATTATCCACCTCACCTAACCAGATGGGGCCAAGTCCATGTGAATATGAAATATGTAAATAGGTGGAGGCTGATAGGATAGTGAAGATATAATCCCAGGACACCACTGTTGTGATTGGTTTGACTGATGCAAGAGTCGAACGTTAATTAATGTGGTAGAAAGATAAAAGGAGATGGGAAGTTGTGGCCTGCCACAGTTTACACGCACTGACACTCAAATTTACATTTTAATGACATTAAGGGAAAATAATCAGGGTTTGTTTTGTTTATGTGAGAATGGTGTAACAGTGAACCCTGTTGGGGAGGCTGGTTGAAACCAAATAATAACGAGCAAGAGATATGGTATAACTGATAAGATATTTTTCTTCTTCCATTTTGAAGGGAGTTGACAGAGCTGAAACAAGGAATGATGATATCACATAATTAAAAGCAGCCCATTCACTTTACATGCTTCAGCATCCTCTGAAACGACATCCTCAGTTAAAACACTTTGGGCCCAGATGTAGTATAATAGCATAATGAATATTCAAACTTCATTGCCAGTTTGCTATCTCAGTAATCTAACTTTCTGAAGCATCCCGGACTATGAAAAGCCTTACAGCAATAACAGGAAATGCATTGGCTATGTTTCATGCAAGTACAAAACTTTTGGGCTCATAATTTGATAAATCTTTGTTGTGTATTGCATGTGTCTACATGTGAGAGAAAAATCTGCTTGTGAGTGTGTATGTGTGAGTACTGTAAGAAAGTGTTACTACAGTATAAGCCTCAACCAACAGAACCAGTCCATCCTTTAAGAACAAACAACAGAGCCCTTTTAGCACATCACAAACTATTCTTACAATAATATTGGCCAATCAGAAACTAGTAGAGCAACAACGGAACCCTCACTTTTTTTATTTACTACTTTAAACTCTGAGGTGTTAGTTAGTATGTACTTTCATCAGTTCACTTGGTGTGACGGTAAGTTGTGTGGCATGGTGGCGCAGTGCTTGCACTGCTGCCTCACAGCACAAAGGCCTATGATGCCACCTGGGAATCGAACCCAGGACCTGTTGGCACCGTGCTCAGGTGGGTTATCTCCCTGCCTTTCTGTGTGGAGTTTGCATGTTCTCCCCATGCTCACATGGGTCTCCTCCAATATGGACCCCAACTAAAAACATGCAGAGCATTACCCTGTCCGGTCCTCGACCAAGACTCGGACAGCAGTGGAACTGGTCCCCAGGCGCCGAAAACAAGGCCATCCACTGCTCCTGGTTGCCCTCCAGAGGAAGGACAAGACAGGATGAGAAAATGCAGAGGACACATTTCTCGACCACCTCTGTGTGTGTGCGTGCATGTCTGGCCGCTCCTGCATGTGGTGTACACGTGGTGTGCTGTGACAAATAAAGACTCACTAGAGTCTTGTTAATCTTAATAAGATGTAGTGTGTCTACAATTAAGACCATTTAAGCATACCAAAGCACTTCACAGACATGTACCTTTCTGCAGGGGTAGTGGGGGGAAAAGTGGGACTGACTACCCAGGGCCCCAATGGGGGGAGGGCCCTCGAAAAAGCCTGGAATGAAAAATCTGTTTTTGTTTGCAATTTTGTATTAATTTGTGTCATAACTAAATTAAAATTGGCTGAATAAATCAGTTAAGACTGAACTTTGTATCCAAAATATTGGGGGCTCTGTGAGGCCCCTCTCACCCCTTACAAAAGGCTCAAAATGGTTTAGTCCGCAAAACTCATTTAACCATAGTAAAGTAATTGTAGGTTACAGTATGTTGTTTAAATGTGGTATGAACAGTTCATATAACAAAATATCATCAGCAAATAATGATATGTGGTGTTATGTATTGCAAAAGGTGATGAGGGAAATCAAGGGGTGCTGTCTTATCTTTTGGGCTAATGGCTTGAGTGAAACGCATTCCTGCCTGGAACCCCTTGAAATAAGGAAAGACAATGAAAAAATGTTTCCTGTAATGACCATAGCCGAGGGGCTAGCATAGGACTTTTATCATCTTAATGAAATTTGTACCCAGGCCAAATCTATCTAGTACCATCCATAAATACTCCCATTCCAAACGATTGAAAGCCTGTTTAGCATCCAATGAGAGGACTGCGCAAGGCGATGTAGTAGTCTACGTATATTGTCTGCCGCTTGACGAGTTTTAATAAAGCCAGTCTGATCAGGATATATGAGTTTGATCATATGTATTTCAAGCCTAATGGCTCACACCTTGGCATATAAATTAATTTCAGCATTCAAAATTGATAGAGGCCTACAGCTGCTACAGAGTGTGGGGTCTTTATCTGGTTTTAGAAAAACAGTCAGAATGGCAGAGTTGGCATCCCTATCAAAAAATCCTTAATTAATAGAGGTAGTAATCATCTGTAACATAAATTGACCAAGGCAATCCTAAAAAACAAGGTAGACTTCAGGAGGAATGCCATCCAAACCCGGTGATTTACCTTTTTCATTGACTGAATGGTGTTTTTGGATTCCTCAAGATAAATGGGGGCCTGCAATTGATCAGATTCCTCCTGATTTAGGGACATAAGATTTAGGTTCTGCAAAAAGGATTCACATCTGTCTTTGTCTAGGGTGATTTCCGAAGTATACAGCTTTGAGTAAAAGTTACGGAATTCACTGTTAATTTCTTTGGGTTTGGAGATAGTACTATGAGAGTGACTGGGCTTGATAGCTTAAATTGCAGAGAATTTGTCATCATGTCTCAGTCTCTGAGCAAGGAGATGACTATGTCTGGTGCCATTAAAGTAATAATTTCTCCTAGTCTTATAGATACGAAATTTGGCTCTATGTCTAAGAAGAGAGCCAGGTTCTATGTGTGTTACCTGAATGTTTTGTTTCCTAGTCTCACAAAATGATAATTGTTGTTGCTTTTCCATTTCTGCAAACTTTGATTCCAATTAATCAATTATGCTCAGCTGAGCCATGTTAAGATGAGAAGCAAAGGATATAGTGATGTTCCTAATGCACACCTTCAATGAATACCGGAATATACAGGGGTCATCCACAGTATCAGCATTCCCAGACACAAACCTTTCAAGTTCACACCTGAAATCAAAAGAGTGGTTGAAACACCAATGTGATGCTTTAACAGGTAAATTTAGTAAAGTAAGTTTGACGACCGATATGACATGGTCATATGGTCAGAAAATGGACAAGGGAACATTGTTGCACAATGTATTTCAGAATGGCTGGGGATCAAAAATGTAGTTGATATGTGAGTAAGCTCTATGTCTATTGGAGAAGAAACTGTATTGTCTAGCTGAAGGGTTAACCACTCTGAATGCATCCATTAGGCTAAAGTCTGAGATAATATGAGACAGAGAAGTTGATGCTGAGATTTGGGAATGGGAACACTGTACCTGCTGATTTGAGAGATCTAAGTTAGGATCTAGGACAGCATTCATATCCCCACCCATGACCAAGGCATAGTCCTGCAATTCTACAAGCATCCCAGATAGGTAACGGAAAAATTATTGGTCACATTGGTTAGGGGCGTAAACAGACAAAAATACTAACTTACATCCCACAGTGATAGTTTTGATCAATGAGATTTGCCCTTCAGTACCGCCAAATTTCTCTAGAATATTTATATATAGGGAGTGTTTCAAAATGATTAGGGAACCACAGGCTTTGGAAACAAAAGAGGCTGATGCTGCTACATCTTGTATTCCAGCTCGCTAACTGTAGAGATGCCATAAGGGCAATAGGTTAGGTTTAGCAAAAGGAGGAGCAACCGAAATGGGAAAGGATATAACCAACCAGTCCGTATGTTTACACCACATAACCATTCTGTATACCAGTAATTATGTGTCCATCCATCGTGTCCCGTCATGCCCATCCAGGGGTATCACCAGGACCGCTGCTGGATGTTCTTGCCATGGCCCATTCAGATGCCAGCCTCCGAAGATCCTTGAGCGTTAAGAAAGTCTTCCGTTTCTGCATGTGAGTCAAAGACGCGATGTAGGGAGCCACGGTTCAGTTTAAGCCTGGCTGTGTTGATGAGGAAGGTTTGGAATCTGCTTCTTCACGATGTCAATGGCAGAAGAAAATCATCGGTGTCAGTTGATGGTGAGGGTGCTGTAGTCCACAGTGAAGCGAATGTCCTTATCGGCAAGTTTGAGTGGAGTACGTCTTGCTGCTTTAAGGATTCTGTCATGGTTGGTGAAATGCAGGAGTTTGCAAATGAGAGTGTGAGAGCCACTTGAGTTGACATTGCTGGGAAGGGGGATATGGTGTGCTCTCATATTTTCAATCGTCTGCTCACTCAAACTGGGGAACCATTTAGGGAGATTCAAGGAAATGTACTGGTTAGTGTTGGTACCTTCAGCTCCCTTGGGTATGCCCAGAATGTAGGTTATGGTCTTCAAGGTCAACTAACTTCTGCAAGTTAGCTTTATTTAGTGTTGTGTTTTCAGCTAGTGCCATCCTTTTACCTAAGTCATTGCAATCAGCAGAGATTTTTTGCATGTCCTTGGTACAGTTAGCCAGGTTGGTCTTGATGTCATCTAGCTTTCCGTTCAGGCCAGTGAACTGGGATTTGATGAAAACGCATTGCATAGCAGCAGTTATCATGGCTGCTAGCTCGCTGCTCCCAGTTTCGGGCTCACTGGGAGTCTCATCGTTTCTATTTTGATGGATGTTGGGTGGTTTGGTGGATCTGGTATGTGCGATTTTAGACACTAAGTTGCTAGAGAACGTATGCAAGATCAGAATGATGAAATAAAACTACTTGGTAGGTAGTTTTTTGGCAGAAAGAGGGGGAAAGGGCAGTGGCGAAAGCATCAAGCAGCCATTTTGTCTGTAGGTGACCTTCCAGTGTGAACAGTTCATTAGTGACTACCCTAATAACCACTACAGATTCATGTGTACAGTTGTTGGCTCAATTATTTATAAAGATGTTCAAAAGATGCGTGAGAGACATGGACCAATAGAGGAAGAGGGCCCCACAGAGACTGCTTATGTATAGGGCTCAGTATTTTGTGCTACACCCCTGCCTTTCTGGCCTCAGACTTAGACTTTACAGCCAATCATGCTTTACCCATTTTCTCAGAGAACACAGGCCTTTATGGCTGCCTCACTTCAACCTACCCATCAGTGTACATTTATGATGTTGCACATGACTTTTAGATCTCATGGGCTCTCCTCTACCTGTGTTCCCATTGGGATATTTTTGCCCAGTTTCAAATATATGTCCTGGCTAACTGCCTGAATTCACCCAAAGCCATTGCACCCATCCCTTTGGGTCAGTCCATTGTGGGTAAATGTGCAGGAGGAATTGAGTGAGTGAAGCCTTCTGACACAGGGCAGCACTTATGGGAACTTAAGAGTTCCAAGCAAGAGTGAGTAGTGTAACCGTCCAAGTGGTCTTGAGCAAAATGCTGAACCCATACCTGCTCACTTGGTCATTCTGAATAAGGGCGTCAGCTGAAAAAGTGAGTTAGAAAAAAAGTGTAGAAAGGTGGTGACTACAGATGCCACAGTGTTGCCGTTCCAGCTGCTGCCATTCCCTCCTCTCAGACTGTTGATCTCTTAGATCAGGGGTGTCCAAACTTCTTTTAAAGAGGGCCAGATTTGATAATGTGAAGATTCACAGGGGCCAATGGTCTCTTCTGACATTTTTTTAAATATAAAAGTTACATGCAAATGAATTAAATTTTATTTTCATTGTCACAATTATCATTTTTTTAAATGGCAATAACCTAAATGGCAGTAACCAAAGCCACTCAGGCGTGAACTAATAATAATTAAAAAAAAAAAAAATTCTTTCACATCTGGAGTCAGATAACAGAACCAACTGTATGTATGGAATACCTTAAACTTCCATGAAGTTGATAAAAATCTTAACCTCATGTTCATTTTAAACATGGCTTATTATGAGTAATGCAAAGTCTGTTCACATTTAAGTTTAAAACATATGACTCTTGCTCTTGACTTTCACAAGGTCATTCATAAAGTAATATTTAGCAGCAGTTATAGGCAAACCGTGTGAGTACATATATTTATAACTGTGCTTTTGGCTTTTCACTGTTAATAGTGACAGATGTTACCATTTAAAACACTCAGAATTTCATATTGACCAAGAAACAGTTAACTTACTGACACTAATGAGAAGGGTGATACTGAGATCTGGTTTTAAGTAGACAGGCCAGGTCTGGTTTGAGGGCAGTAGTTGAGATTCGTAAAATGTCACTTTTTCACTCCGTTAGCTTGTCGTATGCGTTAGCATGCTTTGTCTGGTAGTGTCTCTTCACATTGAATTCCTTAAACAAGGCAACCGTCTGTTGACAAATTAGGCAAACACAATTGCTTTGATTTTCAGTGAAAAAATATTCCCATCTCTCCTGTCAACTTTCCTCTTCTTATTTACAGACGCCATGGTAGAAATTAGCAAGAAGGGTTCACAGCAAGGTCACAGAGCCAGATAGAGTTAGAGTGGTGCTGCCACCATGAGCTGAAAGGAGAAATTGCATTTTGAACCTTTATGATTTATTTATTCTGTTTGACAGTCCTAGTGGGCCAAAAATAATACATTATAAACCCCAAGCTGTGCGCCGTATAAAATCTGACCGCAGGCTGTGATTGGCCCCCGGGCCGGACTTTGGACATGCCTGTCTTAGATAGTTTTAATAATATGTGTCAGGTCATCCTCGACTCTGTACCTCCCGTTAAGACAAAGAAAATAGGGTTGGACAGAGCTACTCCCTGGCTAAATGAAAGCACTCGTGCCCTAAAAAGGTAGTTTAGAAAGGCATGGAAGGGCTGTAGACTCTGTAGCCTGTAGAGAAAGTAAGAGAAAGCAAGAGAAATGTATTTCTGTAATCTGATCTCTGAGAACTCTCATAATCCAAGAATACCATGCGTACACATACCTTTATAGGCTTCCATGGGTGATTTGGTGACTCTAAGTGGCAAAGTAATGAAATTAAAGTGTTTCAACATATATATATATATATATGTCTTTCCAGACATAGGCAATGTATTTTCTTGTTTTAATTAGAAAGCAGTCAATGAAAAGCAGAATACGTTTGACTCAATGGCTAAAATACATAATTTGTTATATTTGTGTGATTGGTTGCAATGGACATACTCACAGGTTGACGTTAATTAGACTACATTTTCGCTGGCCTATAAAATGGCACAGAAAGATGATACGCAACGGTGCGCAATGGCTCTTTTGGCACTATTGGAAGACATCGCCTTCAAGGCTGACCATTTTCTTTTGTTCATGAATTGTGCGCGGCTGTGAGCTGATGGCGTTGACCGCATTTATGACATGTTGCCACTCAATCATTTTTATTTTGTTGCTGACTCCAGCTGAGAGACCACCAAATAATAGTGTCTTTCTGGCCTCTACTTCTCCAATTAGGACCTCTATTTCACAATCTCCAAAATCTATTTTCTTGGTTTTGTGCTCGGATGTCGCCATTATTATTTTTTGCCTCTAAAGAGAAATCACTGAGAAATGTATTTATAAGCATATGATTATTCATAACAGGCGTGTTAACAACCATGTATGGCTATTTTGGGGAGGTAATGGGGTGGGGCAATGAGGCTCGTGCATGTGTAAACAATTTCAAGTTGATTGGAATTTATATAGGGAAAAAGCACAGGATCTGACGTACGCAGTTTCATACGTCCGATTTTTTTGTACGTACACAGAGTTCTTCATTTGTATGTACGTAAAGATTTAGTGTGGAATCTCCACAAAGTTTTATACATGACCTGACTGTTACTTACCAACTGGGGGCAAACCTGGACTCATTTATTCTGGTGTCAGCTGAAAACGTTAGCAAGATTGTTTCATACATAAAATTCTCATCTTGTCCCCTAGATATTGTCCCCACTAGATCTCTAAAGGAAATAATGGAAACAGTTGGCCCCAGCATTTTGCCTATTATTAATAGCTCCATGGCCACTGGCTCAATACATTAAGTATGTTTTTTAAAAAGCCAAATCTGGACCCATCGGTTTTGAATAGGGCTGTCAATCGATTAAAAATTTAAATCTAATTAATCACATGCTAGGCTGTGATTACTCATGATTAATCACAATTTTCGAATTTGCTTGAATCTGATCATTTTCTTCAAAACATCAAATGTACTTCTATGTGTTGTTGGAATGAAGAAAAGATACATTACCAAAGGTGGATTTATGAATTCAATATATTACCATCTCTTCAGAATCCATTGCATTAAAGGTCCCATTGCATCGTTTTTTCATAAATCTCGCTCCTTTTGTGATATAATAGGTCACTCCTAGTTGCGTTATGCATGTTTCACGTGGAAATGTTCTTCTACCCCCATCGCCTGCATTAATAAATGAAAGAAAATAGAGGGCTAAACGACTAATCTGAAAAAGTCGAACGGCGTGACGTACACCCGTTTTAAAAAAAGAAATCGCCTTATTTGGCTTGCGACCGACCGCCTACTTGTATTGGATCTTCCACTGCCAGGAGTCAAGACAGCGAGCTAACAGCAGAGCTAACAGAGTTGCTAACATGGCAGAACAACTTCGTGCCTGTTTTATTTGTGGCAGTAAAACATCAACGTTGCATGGATTGCCCAAGAAAGAAGACTTGAGGAAGAAATGGTTGGAATTAATCTTTGGAACACCACCATGGAAGTACTACGCGAATTTAACGCTGTGTTCTGGTCATTTTGAGCAACTTCGGTGCCTACA
>OMKK01029514.1:14110-34602 GCA_900302305.1 Polymixia japonica | reverse complement strand
TTTTTTGTCAAGGAGCCTTCTGAGCAGAGCCCCCGGACATGTATGACACTGGGGATGAATGTCGTGGTGAACAGAGGTGGATTAAAGGTGGACTGTAGATGTGAAATTCCACAGGGACTATTAGGTGGGTATTAGTATAAATACTATTCAATCAAGGGGATTTGTAATCATATTAGATGAACAATTAAAGAACTACTTCTCTTTTCCGCGCACGGTCTTTCCATTTCACTGGGAACCAAAAGTAGTTTGTTAGATTGAGATGAAGTAGTTGCGTTCATATGAGGTGAACAATTATCAGTGTAATTATTCTCTCGTTGTCTGAAACGTCATCAACAGATGTCTTACTTTCAGGTTCTCGTCCGGGGCTTTTCTGCGTAACTTATTTGATCTCTTTCTATGCAAGTAAGTAAGTAAATAAATACATCTTTATTTATAGTACGTTTCAGACCGGAGGTTACAAAGTGCTTCAGACACACAATAAACCAACTGACAAGTTAGCTGACATCAGCGTCTGTAAGGAAAGACTAGAATCAGTGAAAAACAAACCAATAAGAATATATAAGAGCCTGAACAAAGCACAATACACTATGTTATTATTACACAAAAACACTAATAAAGAGCAATAAGCAGCGATGAAAAAGTAAAATACGAAGATAGCGCCCAGTTACAGATCATAGATGATAAAAATGATAATAAAAATGCTAGTGGGCCCATTTAAATAAAGAAAACCATTACTTGCCTCAAGATTCATTTAAACCGGAAAAGGCCAAAGTAAAAACAGGAGTTTTGAGGGATTTGTTTTTTAAAACAATCAACTGAAATGGCCGACAGATATTGATAAACAGTTCCACAGTTTGGGAGCCAGAACAGAAAACCTCTAGATTTCAACTTAAGGAAGAATTCAGTCGTTACACATTTGCTTCTACATTACTCTGAGATGGTATGCGTTTAATCTTCGGTGTAAACTAAACCAAGCATGCAAACGTCTGATTTATTAGTCTAGTTACAAATCATCAGTCTTTTGCCACAGAGCTTAAAATCTAAGCTGTACTTTGCTTTGTTATTTATTTATCACAAATCTCTTAAAGGTGTTCAAAAACAAAATCAGTAATAATTAGGAACAGGTGCCCAGACCGCACATAACATCTAAATCTAGTTCACAGCGGGTCACCGTCAAGAGACATGCAGCACTCACAGGAAGTGATAGGAGAGTCACTCCTTGTTGGATAATAACTGTACAATAGGTGTTCCTGGGAGGGGAGGGGGGGTGTTGTCCTGGCTGACTGACTGGAACAGCGATCCAGTTTTCAGGGCAGGGAGCATCTTAGAAGAGCTGGTTTAGCAGGGGAGCTAAAGACCACTGCTTACATAATTTTGCTTCCCATGGGCCGGTGAGTACGTGTCTGTTAAGGTTAACCGAGGGTGTGACCTAGACACTGCCCTGGGATGAGTAATCCTACTCCTAAAGCTTTGTGTGTTCAGACTGTAGGTTTTTGCAGTCATGTGTTGAGTGTGTAAAATGGTTCAAGGCTTACTGTGTTATATTATCCACAACAAATTACTGCTCAACATCCAGGAAGGACACAGTGTAAATTGGATAACAAATCAGATTAAACATTCAGTGTTAGAAAGACAGGTCTCAAACTCAGTGTCTACAATGTAAACATTTTAGTATTGTAATTTGAACTGAAGGTTCAAAACATGCCCTGTGTAAACTTCAAAATCAAATATCCATATCTTTGGCAATAACTTCAATCATGCTTCAGCAAGCCACACAGAATGAGTAAAATGGTGGTCATATATTATTTAAAAAATATTATTTAAAAACCAGTGAATAAGTAATATTTTGCTAATCCCACCAACCCAATAAGATAGAATTGACGGTGAGGTTTTCTGGTAAAGCCCTTTGAGAACGCATGAAATAGAACCAAGCAACCAAACACACTGGTTTCCACATTTTCCTCATTATGGACAAACAAACCAGTGAAAACTAAACAAAGTCACTCATCACTTGTGATTATCAAGGGATTATTATTGTCCTCTACCCCTTCCTCTACATTACCAATACACACGACCCCCGTGAAACCACCCATTAGAGATATTATACAACGGTGGATGCAGACGCATGAAAAAAAAACTGTCTGGGACGTTACCGCATACAAACCAGAGACAGAGAGGCCTCTCTTGGTCTTTTTGAGTGAATTAAACAGATTAAACAGAGAAACAGATTTAGGAACACGTTCTCGACCTGCAGAACAAGCCGCAGCAGCAGAGAGTGGGAGCAGAGTGGGAGGGTTCCACGGGTTCCACGGGTTCCACGGGTTCCACTCGGCCTTGTATTCCTCGCCACCGAGCAGCACCGAGGCGTGTAAACAGCAGAAGAATAAGCAGATTTCACATGATCGCATTCAATCTCCTTAGCGCATGAATGGGGGGAAACTCACATGCAACACAGTTTATTGTTTAAAATATTTTGGACTGAAATCACCAGCTGACTGAACTAACTTGATTTGAGTTCGACTTCAGAGCCAGAATCTTAACCTGGTTATTTGTTGCGTTTTGTTTTGTTGGTGGAAAGGTGCAAAAGGAATTCAGCGTTTGGCTTAAATACTATGCAATGCAATGGGAAACTTAACTTAGCGTATTAACATATTTTATCCCATTAGCCATTTAAATATCACTGAAAGTTAGGTTTATCTTATAAAACGTGGTAGTGTTAAAGATACGAAACTTGCCTGCATTCAATTCTACTTTTCATTTTCATCAACCAGCCTCCTTCAAGCGTTTTGTTGCTTTCAGCCGTCACACTTGGTGGATATGCTTCATTATAACTATACTTAATCCACATATCTTTGTTTGTCCAAAGAAGTTGCGACATTTCCTCCCAGATAAACTGGGGGTTTAGTTTTGGTAAACCAATAACTGCATATAATGAACTTGTTGAGATCATAATCTACCCTGAAGAACTTCATGAAGTGTATCGCATGATGGGGACAGATACTAAAACCACCTTCAGTAACATAAAGTGCTTTTGTAACAATAACATCCTTTGTGAAAAGAGACGCACTGCAGCGGCTTGCATGGTCTACACTTCTATAAACACTCTTATGTCTTAATTAAAAAATACATATTTAAGATTAGAATTTATTTTCAGAGGTTGAAGGTTAACTAAAGCGCGTCTTAATCTAAGATATCCAAAGCACTGTTGCCATCTTGTGGTACAAATGTGTAGTTAATGATTTACATCTTTGTGCTATGTTGGATATTCTTATTTTTAATTTATATTAAATAATTCACTTCACCGTGTTATGCTGTGATGTAAGACTTTATGTTAACGTTTCTGAAGTCATAAACTGAGGTTTGAACAACTTCTAAAACCTATTCCAGTAAAACCTTCTTTTTCTCAGTTTAAAGTAGATATGAGGTAAGATATTCATACCCAGAGTCCTGACCACGTGTTTGACACAAAGAACGAGACAATGTAACAGGAGAAATAAAACGCACACTGGATTAATGTTCCCGTGGTAGTTTGAGGAGCATGTACCTCAAATAATACCTACAGTTTGATGAGATCCCAACATTGTTGAAACCCCCCTTTGAGAGAAAAATGCACTATGACTTAACTAACCTCATGGTTTGCAATGGAAATTACTAATCATAAACCGTTGCTGGCCCTGCAAATACCACATGCAATGACAATCAAAAAACCACTACTATTCTATTCTCTTTCACCTACATTTTCAGAGCAGATGACTAACATTCAGCTTAAAAAGATAACCACTTAGATATTATTCATGTGATGTAAAAATATATTTTTTGTTGTTGGTGGGTTCACTAAATACATTGTAAGCATTAGCATACAATTAATCTGAGTCTAATTTCTAAACCGCCACTAAACTTGGGTTGTGTGTTATTGCATACTGTATATTCACTTTTAAGTCCCGCCCCTTTGGAAGATAACATATCTAAAATACTTCCTCTTTATTTTTCACATTCTTTGTCTGTGTGACATCTGTGCTTGTTGACAGTGTCTTGGTCAAATTGGCCTTTTGCCTTTTCTACGAGATCTGGAGCCAAACGCTCAAGGATTTATGGTCTCTTTTAGCAATTCACCATGACATAAAGCCTTACTGCACATGACAAACATCTTAGAAATGTATGATAAAGAAAGAAATAATGAAATTCCTAATTTCTCATTTAAATGACTAACATCAGGGAAGAACGGCCTCAAGTCATCAGGTGTCATTCCATGTGTTCCATGTGATGTGAATGGAATGCGATGGTGTCTTGTGTCCTGAGGTCTTTCATCTCATACAGGTGATCTGTGATGATGGTTAGCGTTTTAAAAACCTCACTCTTACTTCAACCACAGACGTTGCACGCTGGATTTGCGTACCGTTTCCATGATAACCTTGTGCTGCATAAGGAGGAGATATATAACTGCAAACTGTCTGCAATTACCACACGCATCTGTGGACCAACCGCCATACTAGCAAGGTATAATGAAACTGAAAATTGTGTGATTGTGTGGAATGACTTGTGGATTGTGACAATAATTGTGCGTGTACCCTCGTGATAAAGTATAGCTGTGATATCTCACGCCGCTTTTGGAGAACATTTGAGAACATCTGGGGAATTAAAAGTGTAGTTGGTGTGAAGTTGTGGATGTCCAAATCAGGTCCATGTTTCACCTACTTTCCTAGAAAAATCTATGTGAAATCACAACTGAAAACAAGTGATTTATTTCCTATATGCCAGGCTACCAGTTCAGTGACATTTTATCTGATATTGCCGGGGTGAGATGAATGATTACGAAACACAGTATAAAAACGTACGCCCATACTTGGAAAATCAACATTTTAAAACGTTCTCAGAGTCCTTCAGTGGGATTAGTTAATTATTATGTCCTTGCTCTTCCTCGTGCTGCTGGTTGGCTGGTATATGTCCGGATCTTCAGGGTTGCAGATGCTGTGTCTTTTGGTTGATTTGTAGTTTGATGCCCAACTGAAACACACTTAAACCTGTTGTTCACCACTTATTTGAAAACCAAATCATATGTACAGTTTTGAAATGCATTTATAGAAACTGCTTTTTTCAACTCGGGCCTTGAAACTTGTTGGGTTAGTTCTGTAGAGAGATTATCTTTCCTGAAGGATCAGGTGTATTTATCTAAGATGATCTGATACTGAAAAGGAAATGTATGAAACATATTCATGTCTGCTAAATATTTTAATTATAAACCTTTTGCATTTTACTTTTGGCAAGATCAGTTATAAATCAGTCCTCTCTCTCTCTACGTATCTCAATCTTTCTCAGTTGATTTTTCAGTGGTGAAAATCCCGCCCCACAAAGGGTTCATTTAGGGCCAAAACTAACTGATTGATTGGTTCACTACCTTTAAAAGAATGGCTAATCCTATTCACCTGTTTGGCAGCGGTGCACCAGAACCTCCTCTGTTTGGAGAAGGTTGGTTGATTGTGTTCAAAAACAAAATCAGTCAACAACCAACCTGCAATACATTCTTAAAGCTCTGCTTGCTCTCCTTCTCTGTCTCTCGCTCACTCTGTCTGTCTCCATTCTCTCTCTCTCTGTCTCTGTCTCTCACTCAGTCTGTCTGTCTGTCTCCCCTCTCTCTCTCTGTCTCTCAGACATAACAGACAGACTAAGGCACCTTATCATACCCACATTAAAACTTGTCTTTCTGTCTTTGTCTCTATCTGTCTCTCCTTGTTTCTGATATCTCTCCTCTCCCAGACATGAGAGACAGGCTGAGACATCTACAGACGCTAAATGGGCTCCGGGCAGCTGGACCCTCTGACTCTGAGGCCTTCGCCACATTGGAACTGGAGGACCCGTCAGAGCAGCAAGCATCAGCGGGAACGTCAAACCATGACCCGGACCTGGACGGTGTCCTTCAGCAGGCCCAGCAGATACGCCTGGAGATCCAGCAGATCCAGCACGACATCAGCGACCTCAGGGATATCAACCACCGGGCCTTGAACAGCTCCTCCCATCCCAGCGCCACAAAGCGGGACTCCAACGCCATCGGCACCGATATCAAGAGCAGAGGAGAAGTCGCGCTTCAGCAACTACGCGGGATGAAGGCTCTCAGCGGGGAACTGGAGGCCCAACGGGGCGGCGCGGACCCAGTGGCTCGCATCGCTCGGACGCAGTACCAGTGTCTCAGCAGTGCTTTGCAGGAGGTGATGTTCAGCTATAATGAGGCAGAGATGACCCACAGGGAGGACTGCAAGAGACACATCCAGAGGCAAATGGAAATAGTGGGCAGAGACGTAACCAAGGAAGAGCTGGAGGGGATGATGGAGAGCGGGCAGTGGAACGTGTTCAGCGTCCAGGCGGAGGGGAAGACCGCTCGCTCAGCGCTCATACAGATTGAGAGCCGGCAGAGAGAGCTGCAGGAGTTAGAGGCGCGAATCCAGGGGATTCAGGAATTGTTTCTGGATGTGGCTGTGCTGACGGAAGAACAGGGGGCGATCGTGGACAACATCCAGACCAATGTCCAAAATACAGAGGCAACCATCCAGGACGCCGCGGTCCATCTGGAGAAGGCCATTACATATGATAAAAACAACCCCTTCAAGAAGTTATTTTGTTGTTGCTTTCCGTGTTTTAACCGTTAGGTCTGGTGAGCGCCAACCGAACCAGATTAACAAGGTTTATCTCTGCACCATTTGAAAAACAGACACTATACTGTATATATCTTGAACATTCCCTTCATGAAACTATTTGCTGCTTCCCATGTTATGACCATTAAGTTCATTGAAGGCCGCTATTTATAATATTGACTATGTAGAAGGCTCACCACTCAAAAATGTTATAACGCTAATAAAACCGAAAAGATATATTTTTAAAATGTAAGTATTTTATCGCGAATGGAGTAGGCGTTCAAAGAAGAGATGAGCACTTTGCAAAGTGTTTTCGGCCTACTTCTTTTTTTTTTTTTTTAGAAAGAAACCCCCTAACCAAGGGGGCGTAATGCTTCACGTCTTTACATATTACAGGGAAACAGAACGCAACGTGAAACTAAATGAGTGCAATTTGCCCAAATGCCTTTAACGCGCTCATCATGTGTGCTTTAACTAAAACAAAAAGGCCCAGCAACAATAGTACGACTTTGATAGATTTCAACCTTACTGACAAAATTAAGTTAAGCGTGTGAAATATGGTGTGAAACTCGAACGCATCATCTTCCGCGTTGCCAGCAGCAGGCTGCGTCGTAAAGCGCAGATCCACAGTGCAGGAACTCCCATGTGTTGATTCATGTACACTACTTGATGAAATTCCGTGGCTTTACCAAGTGAAAAGGGGAAATTATTATGTTTCCGTCCTTACTTCTGCTTTAGCGAGTTTAATGCTGTAGGACTGTTAGAACCCAGCACAAGGTATGTGTAATTTATTTAAATTGTTTTCTTATGCCTAATAGACGAGAATAGGATAGGTCCACAGAATCGATCAACAGATTTGTGTAAACGCTACAGCCCTACAGGTGGTTTTACTACAGTGGTCTACAGTTTGATTGCTATTTACAAATATACTCTATAGTATTTATATCTCAAACTGGATCTCTTTGTGGGCTAATGGTATGTTTGCTATGTTATTTGATGTGATATGTTTGATATATTATGGTCAATGATGCTCCCGTGTTTGTTCATTAAAATCTGCTGCACGGCTCCCTTGTAAAGACACTTTTCAACCAGTAACTACATTACATTAAATTACATTGAACCGTTGTATCACTCTTTGGTCTTAAGAGTACATAACTGTCTTGATGTCAAGGTCAACGCCCTATAGTTTATTTTTGACTTTAGCGAGGAGAATATTACACATCTCTAAGGAAGTATCATTTCCTTTTGAAGAATGTAAACCAATGACTTATCTATTTTGTTACCTGCATATATACAATTTAGACTACTTTATAACAAATCGGTATCCTAGAAAAGTTTAGTGACTATTTGGTTTGTAAGTGGAAGATAATCCTATCTTGGTAGCAAACTGGATGGTTTTCTATTTTGTCTTATCGATGGCCAAAGTTCAAAACCTCCTATCTGCAGGAAAAGTGGGGACAAAATCTTCACTTTGCGAGGCACTAATACATAGTCAGTATTGTTAACACAAAATATAGTAATATAGTCCAAAAACAGTGTATTGGGTATCCTTAACAAATAGCATTCTGCAAGAAGTTTTCTAAAGTTTTTCTTTGCATTTTTTCAGATAGGAGGTTTTGATTTTCGGCCATTGTTATGTGTTTGCTTAACATCCTGCTAAAATCCACACATGCAAGATATCTAACTGACAGAGAAAGGTTTCCAACATTTTATACAAGATAGACTAAAACAAGAGCACGATGTTAGAAATTTGTCCCCAAGTATTCAAAAAACCTCTTCGCTCCCATGGCAGGTGAGATGAAGGACAGACTGAGTGACCTGCAGGGTGTCACTCCCGTGCCTGTATACACAGAGAGCAGGCCTGAGGAATATCCCAGCAATGAGTTCGAAGGAGATCTGGAGCAACATGCCATTGTGTTTGGTGGAGAGGATGTAATGGCTAGCATCTTCAAGGAGGCCCAGTCGATGCGGAAGGAGATCGCCCTGCTCAGAATGGACGTGAAACGGCTTGGGAAGCAGAACATGAGATTCCTCACGTCCGTCAGACGAATAAGCAGCATCAAGCGAGATGCCAACGCCCTCGGGCGAGACATCAAGGCCAGAGGGGACGCCATTTATGCACGTTTGGAGACGTTTGGGAAACAAAGCAAGGAGCTGGAGGACGAGTTCGGGCCCTGCGCGGCCCTGGTACGCATGGTGCGCTCGCAGTACGTGTCTCTGACCGGGACCTTCCACGACGCCATGTCCGAGTACAACGAGGCTGAGATGGCCCAGAAAGAAAACTGCAAGACTCGCATCCAGAGGCAGGCAGAGATCATGGGCAAGGAGGTGACCAGGGAGCAGATTGACGAGATGATTGAGTCCGGCAAGTGGAACATGTTCTCCGGGAACCTGCTGGCCGACGGGAAGACCGCCCGGTCGGCTCTCACAGAGATTGAGAATCGCCACAAGGAACTCCTTGAGCTGGAGAGCCGCATCAGGGACATTCATGACCTCTTCTTTCAGATGGCCCTGCTGGTGGAGGAACAGGGCTACATGGTGGAAAATATAGAGGCAAATGTATGTTCTACCCAGGACTATGTGGCCAAGGCCGGGGCTCAGATCAAGAAAGCTGTGAAATACAAGAAGAGTCATCCGTGCAGACGTTTCTTCTGCTGTTGTTTCCCTTGCTGTAAATAGCGAGACAATATCAGTGTTATTGTAGATCAAGAAGAGATCTTATTCTTGCCTCTCAAAAGTGTTCTTACAGCCATGAGAATGTCTTTAGATCCATTTGATTCAAAAAAATCAACTTCTTATGCACCTGTGCCAGTTTTGGTCCGATTTGTGTATTTATTTTATTCAAATTAAGTATTTTGTTCATTCTATGCTGTAGTGAGCTTCATCTTCCACTAAAAGTGTTTTGTATCAATGTCCTCAGCGAGCTGGTCTCAGAGAAAAGGCCTCATGTCTCCATTTCAAACCACAAGTCATACAGTATGCAAATGTGTACAGTGTGATATTGCTGTTTTGCTTCCTGGTTGTAAATGAGAAAAGCATTTGCATTATTATTGTAGAAAATATACTGCAGGTACAACCTAATGCTTGTACCTCATATCTATGTCCTTAAACTTTCTGTTTGATTTTGAAAAGCAAATGTTTCTTAGATGAAATATTTAACTGATATAAAATATGATTTTATGATTTATTCCTTAATAAATGCCTGTAGAAAGGTGTATAATTTTGACCTGTTCAGTATTCATTCTTAATTTATTCTTTCAGAATTTTTTGATCATTGCTGCACCCACGCTTTTGAAATTCAGCGAACACAATACAGCCTCTGTAGTTATTTTGCCTAGCTGTGGAAACAAGATAGTGTTGTGTGCATTGAGTGACTACCCACTATGTTGGCTACCCATTGCTATGGATATTAGTAGCTAGTTGCTCATTCTATTTCACAAGGCCAAACCAAAGACAACCTCATTCTGTTGCCTCCACTTGTCAGTTAAAGAATGGGTTGAGAAATACCCTCAGGTCTTTGTAATACCTCCCAGGCTGAAATGAGTACATTGACAAGGAGCACCCACACAAGGCCAGAGTCAGCCTGATTAGCATTATAGGAAAGGGGTTCTCAGACTTTTCCATATTATATAAGGACACCCAAATAGATATGTTGAATGGTACTGTGTCCAGAGGTAGGTTTGACAACCGTGAGAATGAAACCTATGAACAGAATACAAATTCTCTGCACAATATCTCATTGTGCTGCCTGGTACACCACATTAAATGATAGCGGAGTTTAAACAGCCTTTATTTTGCTGTCTGTGGCAATCCTTCAAGACCCATAAGTGGATCCCTGGACCCATTGTTGGGAACCACAGCTACAGGGAGCCATGTGTCATAGACATGTTCTCTGGTGAGCTGAGGCCAGCCCTTTGGAAACAAGGCATTGTGTCAGACAAAGGCAGTCCGCCTACATCAGATTAACCAGTGGGTGTCAATGGGTACTAAATATGGAACTTATGCTTTAAATGATGTACACATAATATTGTGGTCTGTGGTTTGCATCGATTGGTATGACGAGCATTATTTACACTGCGACGGCAGGTATTTACCCAGGTAACCCCACCTACTGTTCTGTCTGTTTTAACAGATATTTCCAAAGGTATGCTACCTGGTTTATTTAGTAGCTCACCAGGATGGCCGAGTGGTTAAGGCGTTGGACTTAAGATCCAATGGACGCATGTCCTCGTGGGTTCGAACCCCACTCCTGGTATCACTGCGGACATTTTAATCAGACGTGCGCTGCATTCATGTGCTTGTATAAAATAAAGTCAATCACATTGATTGCTCCCGTACGAGGCGCGTCATTGGATCCAGCTGATATTGACGCTAAAATGGTAGTTGCCCCAAATGCTGCAACAGGGAACTGATGACTCACTGATCACGATGAAACTAGAACAGTCACCGTGGGTTATGAGGTTTCTCTTCCGTTTTGAACAATGATTCTTGGACAGACACGGCGGAGGTTATGTGTGGGTTACCTTTTAATGTAGCCTGCGTTAGATCTTTATTGGCAGATTCCGTATCATCTAAAACAACTCAAAGCCACAATGGTCCCAAACAGAATCATAGACTTTAAGAAGAGACAACTGACAGTCAATACGGAAAATACAAGACTCCTGTTTAGATAGACAAGTTACAATAGAAGGCAAAGAAGTTGGAAAGATAGGCGACTCTGGCACCATCTAGTTGTAAAAAGAAGGAATATTCTCATTTCACTCATGCTTGCATTTTATTTCAATGCAATAAAAAAAAACGACTTTTAAGAACGGATAATCTCTTTATTAAAATACTTCTGACAACAAAGTGATGGTGCCGACATAATTTTTTTTTATTAAAAAACACTTCAGTATAAGTGAAAACAAAACTTTTAATGGTGATGAAAATGGTGATGCACTTCGGGAGACTGTAAACAGTTTCCAGTCCGTGAAACAAATACGCCTTTTTACCACTAAAAATACGCCATATTCGTCTCCTTGCAGGTTTTCGCTAGGAACCGATACACGCAGATATTGCCTTCGAGTGTCTGCCCAGGTCCCCGTTCAGTTCACACCTTTCCAATGCTTACATGTGTAGAATGTAGGCGTGGAATTTACATCTAAACACTTGATAGATTGACAAGTGTGATTGGGGACACTTAACGATACAAAAGAAACAAAATGGAGCAGCAATTATGAAAATGTATTAACCATTGTGTAAATGAATGTAATGAAAAGAGAATGCAATTTAAACTGTCCAATACTTCGTATTCCAAAGACTCACTCACATGCAAAACACGAGGGGAAAACAGTTCCCGTTAGTCGAGCACCCCCAGCACTATGACTTACAGTACATACCATCATGTGCAAAAATCAAGAATTCTAATACACTTACAAACCTTGACAATATTACAGAGGCATATTTGTCATTCCAAATAAAAGAGTACCAGTAAAAAAAAGGAAGAAATAAAAAAAACAAAAAAAACGAGGCTTGGGTCTTAAAAGAATATAAACAGGTTGAAGATTTTCAACAACATTCAGGCTTTACATCAAACTCTTCCAAAGTATGAAAAAAAAAAACCACACAATTTTTTTTTTTTTTTCAAAAAACAATCAAAATCTTTTTTTTCCTCAACAGTTACTGGTTATTTTTCAGTGCCAATTTCAGCTTTCTGTCCATACAGCATAGCAACATCTCTGCTGCTATCCTCCATATAGGGGAAAACCTTCAAATATGTTCATATTATGTTAGACCTAATGTTTAACACCCCCCCCCCCCCCCCCACAAACAAAAAAACACACAAACACAAAAAAAAAAAACAACAAACAAAACAAAACAAAAACTAATAGAAAGTAAATCGTGAAAATCGTGAGTGGACTTTATTATTCAACAAGACTAAGCCTGATTACCTTAGGTTTTTACAACGCATTCAAACAACATTTCAACTGGCAAGCTATTTGAATGACCGATATAAAAACATCAGGCCTATAATGGATGAGTTATACCTCTTGAAGACATGGAAATAGTTAGCTCAGCACTGCAATACACACACTTAGGCTATAATACTGAGTGGTAGACCAGTCAATCCTAAGACCCCACGATCATCAAGTAACTGACAAGTCATTTGCGTAGTTCCCTGCAACTCTGCAGGCTCCACGCGATTGACTACGACATATGGCCAGTACTTACAGAAGCAGCTTCACGCTACAACCCTGAGACACTAACATTTGAACACAGCGTAACACGTAGTGCCCACACAAAGGTTTAAAAATACAACGGTGATAAATAACATATGAAAATAAGTAGTGGTGCTCATTACCAGAGAGTTGTGCCTGTGTGCCCATTATACATCTTCATACCTGGCCAGCAGGGTTTCATGAGGTCTGACATCGACGAGGGAAGCTCGCTCTCCTGCCCGCTCGCCACAGTCTGGGCGGTTTCCAAAAATCCATCAAGCTCTTCCACCGTTTTACCAGCCAAATTGATTTTTAGAATAGAAAGGAGCCTCCGTAAAACCTTTGTCAAAGTAGCTGGCAGGGAAGACAAACTCACTTGTCACGACAGAAATTTATTTGCATTTGGCTGGTGACTAGTAGAAATGTTCCCATCCTGTCCAACATGCCAGCACATTTGTCAGAAATGAGATAGGAGTAAAATAAGATGGCCCACCACCTTTGTTAAAATACGTTATCCGAACGCATTCAGCTCCACCGGCTGAGTCACAAAAACTCCTGACATCCAAACAGTCAACACGGAGTCGACACTCTTCTGCTACAGTGAACGTCGCTCAGCCTTTCAACGTGGCATGCAATGTGCACATTTGATGTTTGGTCAGCATCTTAAAATGCAAAAAATGTAAGTCATGAAATCTAAATGAAAACTTTTGAGCTTCGCGCATAACAAACATATGGTCACTCTGGGTATCAGGGTAAGATATAAAACCGTGCAAGATAAGATACCAGTAATTGTTCCAGCATGAAGCGGTTGAGACATCTGGTTGAGATGTTCAGAACCCTCTCATGGCTGGAAATCAAGTGTTTATCACAAGTTAAGGCTCTACTCTCACCTCCGCTGCAGCACAGTTCACCTACTTCTCCATATAAAAATAAAAAAAAGTTCTAGATCAAAACATTTGATTATTTACACATAATCAGAGCACGTAAAAGTAAATCTTCAGTACATCTGTATCAGTACATCAATTCACAGGTTGTGTTTGAGCTCATCAGGCCCTTTCTGTCCGGGTGGAAAACACAAGGCTAGCGCTTAGATTTTTGTTTAAAGTCCCGATCTGTTTATTAGAGAGTCCCGGCTTCCTGCTTTCATTGTTTAGGTGACTGAAGATATTTCCCAACTCTAAAACCGAGGAAGGGACCAACACTTTCTGACAACTAACCATGACTTTAACACGCATGTCGAGGCTGGGAAAAGACTTCAATTTGTAATGTTTGTAAACGCTGGAGTAAAATACACCTGTATTTTGAGTTGGGTTCGACGGGTTCACAAAGTTTTGTAATAGCCATTTCTCGAGGACCGCTCATGCTACCGGCTTGAGGACAGAGCGTAAACACCTCCCCTCTTTCGTGAGCTCTCTGGTGAAACACATGCATGGCAGAGGGATGGCTTCCTCCCGACGGGCAATCGTGTTGAACTTGCACTTCTTGAGATGGTCGGCCATGCTTGCAATGTTGGCAAATTTCCACTCATTCACTGTACCAAAGGCTGTGCTGAATCGCCACACCTGATTGACAAATAGCAGAGAAACAATGCATTACGTCTCCCGCAGTGCCTTAGTTGTACTTCATACAATGTGCTTGTTACACGGACAAGAAAAGGAGTGACAAACAAAACGACCAACCTTATCTGTTATCTGCCACAGCGAAGATCCGTTGGCGCGCCGTTTCTTACTCCAGAGCATGACGACCATGCCGCGCATCTGAAGCAGGCTAGCGCACACGTCTCGCATGGTGCGGGACACCCGGGACAGCTGGCACAAGCTGAAGCCATCCAGGAAGCTCGCTACGTGCTGGAGCACCTCGAAAGGAAGACTGCTGAGATGGTCACACTGGGAGCCAAAGCGGCAGGTGTTTTTCAGGAGGTTGTCCCCGTGTTTCAAGGGTAGGCCTAGCTGCACCCCAAATGAGCCGAGGTGCCTATCGTGGATGATTCTGGAACCCTGTACGGAAGGGCAGAACCGTCTTTGGGAATAGGTGCAGCCGTAGTAGGCCAGGGGGCAGCGGTGCTCCATCCAGCCGTTGAGCCCGGCGTGGATGTCTCCGTGAACATTTTTGAAATGAGACGAGAACTCGTCCCGCCGGAATAGCTGCCCGCACACAAAGGTGAACATGGAGCGCTGCTTGGTTTGGTATCGGGCCACACATTCAAGCACCAGGTCTAGCCTGAGGGTGTGGAAGGGGCTCGGGTTGGAAAGCTGCGGGCTGGCATGATCGCAGGCCGAGGCTGAAGCAATATCCCCCACCATAGTGTTGGTTGCAAGAATGGCTGAAGGAAAGGAGAATGTCTGAGTACCAAAGTCAATGTGGTAGCCATCCACAAACCTACTGTCTGAGATTCCTCTGCCTCCTGGAGAGTCCCCAAGGCAAAAGAGCAGGGCCGCAGTAATGAGATCGATGCCATGGAGGCCCATGGGGTCGTCTGCGACCTCGAGGTCAGACGTGTCCACCGCCTTGTCCTCCATCTTTGCCCGAAACAAGTAAGGATCTGACAGCAGAGCCCGTCGCCCGTTAAATGTAAACACGCTCATTCCTCTAAGCACTTCGACATTCTGTAGCTTACGCTCCAGGCACCTGTACCCGAGTTCAATGGGTAAGTGTTGCAATAAATTATTTCGTACGTGGTCGGGCAGCAGGAAGGGTAGCGGGGCTGAAAGGGGTACAGGCAGGGGCCCAGAGGGCTCCAGTGCTAGGACAGGCAGGGAATGATAAGGCATCTCGGGCCTGACATAGGAGGAGCTGTTGATTGGCTCGTTGATGATGTCACCTTTCTCCTGTTCAACAAATAGCTCGACAAAATCGCTTTGTTCGACCCAGCCAATCTCGTCTTCGTCCCCGTCTGCCCCCACTGCGCAGTCCACTCCCCCGACGGCTCCCAGCTCGCACTCCGAATCAGAGTCGCTCTCCTTCATATCGACGTTCTTCAAATCCTCTACACCGTAATCGCTGTGACTATCGCCATTCTCTCCGTTGTGAAGACCCCCGTTCCTGTCAGTCTTATCCCCGTTTACATTTCCAACAATCACATCCACTTCCTTGGAATTAGTGAGGATGTCCAAAGCAGCTGCTAAATTTCTGCTCGTCTCCATCGAGGCCTTATACAACTCATTATAGGGCTCCTCTTCCATGTCCATCGTTCCACTACCCAACACCGTCTCTACTACACTTGGCTCTGCGGCCATCTTGTCACTTTCGTCTGCCTGATTATCTCCGTTCTTCGACACCGTTGTGGTCACCTTCAGGGATTCTAGGAGCATCCTCTGATCCTGCAGGGCCAGGGCCATGTCTAGCTGCTCCACCTCGTCAAAGTCTTTGCTCAAGTTTTCGTAGGACTTGCGGTCGGCGTAGCTCACGGGCCATCGGTTCCACTCCATGGTGCAACACACCACGCTGGCCGGGCACGTCTCGAGGTGCTCTGCCATCTTGAACCTAGCCATAGTGAACGGACACCCGAATCCATTGTTTAGGCAAAGCACCCTTTCGTATGGGCACAGTAAACGGTGTTCCTCTAATTTGCATGCATGAAACACTGCTCCACAGACAAGAGGGCAGCCAATGAGGTCACAGGAAACTCCAGTCTCTGGCCTTATCATACATCTTCTGTTGATGCACTTCATACAGTGGGTGTGCAGACTCTCCATTTCCATGCTGTTACTCCGAAGCTAAGTGGCGCTTGCAGCAACAAGGGGGCGAAGTTTTCAACCCTGAAACCAAAACAAAATAAAATACTTGTTTCATAATCCTTAGGAATTACACTGATCCATCCATTAGCAACCATTACTGTATTCACGCTTTAAGCCTAGACAGCAGACAGTGAACATAGCCACGCCATGTACCAGCTGTCAGCTATAGCATGCTACTGTTACACTATCCCATGGACATATCTGCAACCATTCCACCACATGTGAAGCACGTGAAGTTTTATGCCTTGAGAGTATTCTGTAACATGTAGTCCCAGAGTATGTTTACTAAATCTTAAAGCTGTTCAATGACATTTCACAACACGCCTCTAGGGTTACATAGTCACAGCGGTTCTTCGAGGACCTAAGGGTACACTTGACTCCTCACCTTTGGTTCAAAGAAGCAGCTGTCCATTCATGGGGTTTGGTGACAGGTCTGACAACAAAACCTTAAGAATTTGAACACTTTTTAAAACCTGTTGTGCCCAATAGCCAAAACAAACCCACAAGGACAAACAGGTCTGAATTTGGCTTAGGTTAAGAAATGTGTAGGATGATGCATGTTTGCTAAGAAGAACCCAAATAACAATTTAATGGAACCACAACGATGTTGCAAGCCCCAATTCCAAGCCACAGAGACACACAGCAGGCCATTGTTCAGGGCTTTACTGCCACTGCCAACAACAGCTAGCCAGATTACGCAAGCGTAGCTGGCAAACTAGCAAACAGGTATAAACAAAAACAGAGCAGGCAGGAGGGTCTGGCTGCGACAGGGGCCAGTCTAAGGGACAAATAATTGCATTTAACCTATTTCACATGTAAAAACTATTTTGCACAGAAGTTGCGCCACTTACAAAGCTGACCTGACGGGGCACAAAACTTTACACAGAAACACAACATCAACAACATGGCCAGCAAGCGAGCATTAGCCACCAGCTACACTGGCTAGCTTGTTTTATTTAGCATCTGGAAAAACTTACCCGAGTACAGCACCGGTCCAAACGTTTTATTATTACTATTATTATTCTCTTTAACGCTATCGTGATACTCCCGAGAACTATAACGTTAAAACTACTAGCAGTAAAGGCACCTCAGTGGCAGCTATGAGTTAAGTCTTGTTTAAATCAGGCTGTAACTGGCTGCTCTGGTATGCTAGCTTCACACTGGAGCTCCAGCTAGTCGGCGTCTGTGTTGTCCTTACGTGTGGGGCGCTAGAGTAGGACGTCATCACGCACAAGCCCAGTTTGGTTTAGGGACGTGCATAGGCCTGCGAGAGCACTTAAATAGACATGGCTGGGGAATACCCTGGGAATAGTGTATACCTGTGTCACACATCATTCTAATAGATTCATATTCCTCCAGTTCAATTATGTCACAGTGACAAAATCAGAGACAGCATTTAGTGAGATCTTTATTTTTTATTTTTTGCTTTCTTACAAAACATGACAATTTGTAGCAGGAGAAATGTATGAACTGTTTTATTGTTTTTTCATAAAACATACTTCATCTCACGAAATCCTTCAAGTATTTCCAAACTAAACTTTTATTTACACTCAAGCTAGTCTTATATAGTGTGTCTTTGCGTGTGTGTGTGTGTGTGTGTTTGTCTGTCCATTTGTTTGTTCACTAGAGCCGCTGACTCATGAGGCCACCTCTGAGATGTGGTGAATGTTAGACAAGGTAAGCTGTGCTTCCTGCGCTGGGTATGAGCGTCTGGAGCGAAGCCATAGCCTCCCGAACACCCCCGTGATAAGCAGCAACACAAGCAGCAACCCTCCGAGCACAAAGGTCTCCACGGGGGGGACACCTCCAGCATCTGCACAACAAAGGACACAATTGGCACACTTTGCATATGAATTGTTGTAAATCTTGTCTTGCATCTACAAGCCAGGAAAACTTGATTGAGTTAACTCCCAGATCAGTAAGGGTAAAACAGATTGCAGAGAAGACACAGTTGGAAACATACTGAGGCTAGGTTGGTCACTTGCAGCCAGAAGCCGTCTGATTGGTCCATAAGATACCGTATGGGACAGGGGGATGTCTCTCCGTGTCCTGCTCAATCCATCTTCAGCAGAACAGTTCTGTAATTGCAAGAGGTTGTGTTGGAAAATATATCAATGACAGAAAGAGAGGGGTTAACAGCCCCAATGTGAGTTACAAGTAGTCGACACAGACTCATTGTCAAGCTGTGCATCACATCTTTGTTAACTCGGAAACAATAAGAATCATTGTCCCCACAGATTGAGATTCAAGACAACTTAACTACCGGGGGACTGAAAACAATCCTAGACTCTGAGGGTCTATTTTAGGGACATAAGCTGCACATAGGCTACTTGTCTGAACTGGCCTCTGACTAGCGGTTTGAGGAATGGTACACGACACGCGCTCACGCACAGGTTGGCAGACTCCTGGCGTGTTGTGGCAGATCTGGACGTTACAGTGAAGGAAGACGTCGGTGTAGGAGCTGCCCACGAACTTGAACATTTGTATCCTGAACATGGTCTCCGGACCTTGGCCGTTCCTCAGCACAGACAGCGTTTGTTCGTTCGACAACACCGGGCAGCTTTGAGTGAGAGACAAAGAAGCCAGGGAGGCCCGTGAGATTTGCATTCAAAACATAAACAACAGGAAACTGTAGGGACAACATGTCACCAGCATTTCATCATTTTCATGTTTGTTATATAAAAAAAAAACATCGGGCTTGTAGGATGACCACCGTGTCAAATTTAGCTAAGTCATTCAAAAAAGAAAGAACATTACATTACAAGTAAGAGTAAACAAACAACAGAGGACAGCAAAAGAAAAAAACAAGAAGAAGAAACGGCAAAGATGAAGGTTGTCTAAAAAAAAAGAAATAATCGATACGTTTTTTTGTAAAGGAAAAATCATTACGTTGGATGACTAGTTGAAAAGCCAACCGAATAATGTAAACAACACTTGAAGCGATCCCCAGACAGCATGAGACGGATTAGTTTGAGTATTTTCCCCTCCAGCATTGTGAAATCCTTGTGCATTTCATTGCTGTACTGTTGCTAACAGCACAAAATAGTGCCTGGTTGTCAGGGGCATGCACAGCTGTTGAACTGAAACGCATATGTGGCCTCAGACGGGGTCACGTGACCGAGGCCCTGAGAGTTGTTGTCTGGCCGGCTCCCTAAGCAACTAATTCTCTTATTTCAGATTTCAACAGCGCTCTCATAAGAGGACTAAGTTCTGTTTGCCCTGTGTGATGAAATAACGTGGAAACAACATTTGACACGAGCACATGTAAACATATGAAAACATTTTAAAAAAACAAACAAAAAAAAAAACAGGTGTTGTGCGAGATGTGAATCACAACTTGATTGTTGTGATTGTGATGATTCTGAAGTTAGTCTCAGCTGTGAGACACCAAGTGAAAACAGAATGGTTTCACGAGAATAACGATGTTGTGTTTGATAATGTGTGTGTGATTGTGTTGTCTTGATTGTGAGATAGCAATAAAAACCCTCCTATTCAGTACTTTCTGAGGCGTTATCACCCCTTTATAAAGAATACTGTTTTTGTACAGACCGACCTGTCCTTGATGAACGTGTACTGAATGTTGCTGTACGGGTCACTGGTTGGCGTGGCCCAGCATCTGTCCATTCGCAGCAACAAGTGAGCCGGTATCTATGAGACGCACACACAGGTCGGGAACACAGGTGATGCAGACATACACGCAGAACGATGTACAGTACTGCCATTCTCTCTCTCTAAACACCTTTCCCGTAGCGGGCCGTCGTATGTAAATTCACCGCGGTAAAGTAAACAACAGCTGTACCAAATGTTTCCTGGGAGCAGGGTGGGGAGGGGAGATGGGGATAAAACAGGGATCTGAAGAAAGAGACAGGCATGGCGTGGGGTGTTGTGTGTGGGGGGGTGTTGTGTGTGTGTGTGTGTGTGTGTGTGTGTGG
>OMKK01029512.1:11251-28507 GCA_900302305.1 Polymixia japonica | reverse complement strand
GGTCTTTTGTATGAAATAAATATTAAAAAAGATTTTGTATCTTACCCTTTATAAATACAACATAACATAATTCCATTTTCTGATTTTGTCTGAAGTGCAAAATTAATAAATGTTATTTAATCATCTTTGTCTGTGTGTGTGTGTGTGTGTGTGCTCGTGCGCATGTGTGTGCTACTGACTAGTAATACACTGCTCCCTTGTGGAGAAAAGTGAAAAGAAAAATTATGAAATCCTGATTTTAGTTGCTCTCATACAGTTTGATTGTTATTATCTTTTGTACATATTTCTATAAACCATCATAATCTGATTATGTGAGTGATATTGTAATGAAGTGCATGTCTCATTAATTAAGTTTTCCAATCAATTAATGTCAAATTTTCAGTGTATATTTTCAGCCAAAAAAAGACAATATTCCAACTCCAAAAAAATATTTTTATTCATCCTTTTTATTCTAGCTTTAATATATATGCGTATATATATAAAACAACGTTGGGTCTATAAGATGAATATTCAGTTTGGAGCACAAAGATGATGTTCCCAACCAGGCAATGTCGAAATGACGCTAATCCTTCTGCAGCAGTAGCTCCTAGTTGGTCACGCAGTATTTCCAGAAACATGCTGTCAGGGAAACAAGAAGGGCTAAATTAGAGACAAGCCTGAAGACAATGTGTACCAAAATTAAAACGTTATTTATTTTGTGGTCTATTTGCAACCTGTTCTACTATAAGCATCCTGTTTCACTTTGAATGGTACAAGCCTTAGTTAAACATTCCTTTGACATGCTCATTGCATTACAATAACTCCAGCTCTGCATCACCTGTGATACGCTTTCAACAAAGAATGCTTTGGTTTCTACCACATAAATAACTATGTGTGGTGAGGAAAGGCGTGGCACATGCTTGGTTTCAGAACAAGTTGTTTACCTCTCTTGCTGGTTTTAGGCAAGCTTTGTTCTGATCTAAGGAATCCCTGAGAGCGAAGCTTGTCGGCTGCTGCTAGCTTCAAAACCACTTCTTTGAGATCGTCAACCTGAGACACACAAATATAAGATAATAATGCTGATAATAATGCTGTACATGAATCTATAGTGCTTCAGATCATTCTGAATACCACTATCATTAGCAGGCTTACCATGTTGGTAAATTTGTCCTGTTGCTCTGACTCTTTAGACCCTTAAGAAAAAAAAGGAATGGAGAATTGAAGCCTCATTATTTTGAGTAGCATAAGTATTTAAAACAAGACTAATCTATTGGCGTAACCCGGTTTTTACAATTCCAACTGTTTTTACCTTTGTTCCAAGAATCCCTCCCTCCGTTGCGCTGTATCAGGAGAGGATAGAGATTATTCTCCTCTCTCTGCTCCCCCTGAGTGTTATCTCCATCCTCCACCTCTGCCACTAATTTCTGTATGAAGTCTGCTGAGAGAAACAGCCGCCTATTATTATTGTGTAATAAGGTGCCACTTTGAGTTCAGTCATATCATTTCAGTCAGCTATTGAGAATATCCCCTAAAAATTGTCTTAGGCCGTTATTTTACAGAGCAGGCAGCAGAAAAGACAGTGTTCAAATGACATTCAGGGGTTTCAGCATTTGGCAAAGTACAGTTTGTGAGTGGATATTCCAATATCTGTCGTGACAAAGAGTTTTAAGGAAAAAGGTCATAACCCTGGTAAAACCCTGGTCTTACCCAAACTTATCCTACAATGTAAATTAAATCGACCAAGAAGCAATACCATCAAAGAAAGAAAGGAAAAATCTTTCCTACCTGCCTGGGGCTCCAAGTTGGAGTCAGGGTATAATGGTAGAGCATGTGTCC
This sequence comes from Polymixia japonica, assembly GCA_900302305.1. NCBI lineage: Eukaryota > Metazoa > Chordata > Actinopteri > Polymixiiformes > Polymixiidae > Polymixia > Polymixia japonica. Next base: position 26,692 of record OMKK01029512.1, on the reverse strand, counting down.
TTCTTGCAGAGCAAATCACAGCTAAAAGGTAAAACAGCGCTACAGAAAGCATGGTGACTATATCTTGAGAGTGCCAGGTCTGTACTACCTCAGCTGGGCAAAGAACTTCGCTTTTATATCGTCCTTGGCTATCCATCACAATCTGATCAATACATTATCATCACACCCAATCTCATTCTTAATGGTTTTGATGTGATGGACCAGTTGTCATAGATGCAATTCAGGGGATCCTGTCAATTCAGACCCCAGCCTATCTCTGCTTGTACAGAGCCCTGACAAATGTTTACTCTCCAACAGCAATCAATGGCTGCCCTACAAAGCTAAGATGCTTTACGTCTGACACCATTTTCTGTGTGATGGGCTGTTCATTCACACGGTAGAAAAAGGTGTGTCATTGATAATATCTGAGATTGTGTGTAAGTACACAGAGTTTGTGGTAATATGTTGCTGTCACTATAGGTTTCTACGTCATATGGTGTTGAAAGGGTACCATTAGGCAACATAATGGTGAAGAGACCGTCTCATAAGGAAAATCTAATGGTAATTCATTGAAAACGTTATTGTAAACAACTACATCAAATCAGCCTGTGCAATAGAAAAATAATAATGTGTATTGCTCTTTTGCTGCACTTTGTATAGAAGAAAACATTATCTTGTAAACCACAATAACCCTGTATGGACTCACAGCTTTTTATTCTTTTTATCCCTTTTTTTCTACATATTAGTTAAACAAAAGATGCCTTCTCATCTGTACTGTGAGAACTTAATTTATTAACTTTTCAAAATTGTTTTACTCCATACAAATCTGATCAAATACAAATTATTACAAAAACATAAAAGCCCAAAACAAAACAAGTTAAGAGTTTGGGGATGTTCTGGAGGCCTTTGGGCTGCAGGACTCTGTCAAACTGAAAGATAGCTAATAATCTGGGGGTGAGTGTAAGAGTATATGTTCTGTCAAGTGATTTATAAGGTTGTCTCCAGGTCTCTACGATTACTGTTGAAAACAACAACATCTGATATGTCTAGACATTCACCTCTTGCCACACTTAGAAAAAGAGCTACCAGCCAGGCAATAAGAAAAAGTAGCCTACAGCTGACTATTGAACCATTTAAGGAATGTATTCAAAATGTAAAAATAGGCCACATAAACTATGCAACAGAATTATTTTGAAAATGAAACAAATTATACAGATTAATTTGGAAATTAAACAAATTATAATTTGTATGTAGTCTGTTGACAGTTTAACTGTAGACAAATCAAGGTCTATGCTAATAGAATTCCTGGGGGTTCTTAATTGTTTTTGGAAATTTGATCAGACAGCGGGCCTATGCTTAAATTAATTAATACAATATGTGAGTTTAAAATAAAACCTATTTTTAGAAGCTATAGAATTTTTATTCTTGAATTGTTTGTGCAAAAAAAAATTTCAAGGCATTTGGAGATTCAACAAACAATTCAACAAATAAAGGTTGCAAGGAATTTGTCTCAGTATGCTCACGATAGACACAAGACAAGGCGTCAGTCACAGATATACAACCCCCACTCACCCAAACACACACACACACACACACACACACACACACACACTGTACCCATTACAAACAACAGTAAAAAATAGGTCCTATCCAGTCCAACTACAAAAATAAAATACATCAAAGTAATCAAATCCAAAATGAATTCTTGAGCTGCCCATAGCTTAGCTTTGCCACCTGGCTGGACTTTTTAATATCAATTACCCTGGCCCAAACCAAAGAAAAGCACGATGAACCACCTGTTCTCTCTTCAAGGATGTTAAGCGTTTCAACGAGGCCACATGACAGTCACAGTAGTAAAAGATTGAGCAATGGACACACAACACCGCAGACAGACTTACACCAGCTGGAGCACAAGAAGGCAGAGAGAGGGACCTGGTAACAGCATTTTCAGTCCATGTTAGAGAGCACTACCCCCAGTACACACAAATACAGATCGGTCAAAAGATCCAGAACATCAGACAACTGGAGCTGCTTTTTCAGTTTCAGACAGAAAAGTTGTTGGAGATGATGGCAGTACAGCGGGTAAAAGAGAATGAACCAAGCTAACACATTAATCTGCTCTGATTCTGTTTCAGTTCTCAAGAGCCTGAGATCCTTCAACTCCAGTTGCCAAGATATTCTATTTAAAGTATTACAAATGCATTCCAGAATCATTCAACAAGGTATGTCAATTGGGTTTATGTGGGTTCGGGCACATGTAGGTCTGAGGGGAAATGAGGAGGTGGATAGATTATCAAAACCAGCTGTTCATAGAGACACCATATATGTACAAGTCCCATTAAGCAAATCAGAGGTCAAGATAATAGTTTGGAGTAAAGCAATAGAAGAGTGGCAAGGGAAGTGGAACACTGAAATAAGGGGTAGGTTTGTACATTACTTAAACAAAAAAGCCAATTCAACAGAAATATAGGTAGGTCAAGGAAAGAAGAGGTAATTTGCAACAGAATAAGGCTAGGTCATTCCAAATTAAACAGCACACTCAGTATAATAGGAAAGCATCCAACCGGTTTATGTGAACAGTGTCAGGCTGAGGAGATCTATTACACATGCAATCATAGAATATAATAAGTATGATCAAGAAAGACAATATGTGAAGGAAGAACTTAGGAAGACTGGAGTTCAGGAGAAGTTTAATGAACCTGACAAGTGGGTCGAGCAGTATAATTTTCTTTGAGTTCATTAGACAGACAGGATTAATGGGTAGGATTTAATCTCTGGTCCACACTCCGGAGCAGAAGGTGGCGGTAATGCACCTAATACGATGGTTGCCAAGCGCCGTTAAAAAACAAAAAGAAGAAGAAGAAGAAGAAGAAGCTAAGACAGTCAAGTTGAAATTGAACCCGGAAGTGCCTAGTGTTTACCAAGCAGCTCGCCAACAAACCTGCTCGATGATCGTCGTCTCACCCAACAGAATAAGTGGGAACAGGTCGAGTACACGTAGCAAAGAGAGGGGAGAAGAGCAGCGTCTGTGACCGCAGCATACACTTATAACAACCAAGGTACATTAAAGACCTTTTGTCGCTTTTGAAGTCCAGTCTAGTCTAGTCTAGTCTGCTCCTCGTAAAAATGTACATCCTAAGCTAACGCTAGGTAAAAATAACACCGAGCTAAATGTTACACTCATTGGTCTAAAGCTTATTATGTCCTTATTGCAAATTGCTTACTTATTAAAAGTTAATGCTGTGGTCTTCTGTTGATTTGATGCCATGGCCAGTCATTAATTTAGCTCAGGCTTTACCGGTGTCTTTTATGGTCTTTTATGATTTTAATGTAACGTTAGTCAGTCCCTGTATCATGTTACACAACATTCAGATACCCCAAAGCTGAATCCTATTCTGAAAGTTTTTGCATTATTTTCATCGTTCAGTGTTTTCTGCCAATCATGTTGTCGGAGGGAAGCTCTTTTATGAAGGGGATGCTCATGGGAGGACTGTTCTGCTTGCTATTGGCACTCCTTGGAAGTTTCAGCCCTGGCATTGAATCCAATCAAGAGGACCACCACCACCACCATGTAAAGGCACCTAGCAAAGATGAACTGAAGCGCCTTTCTGAGAGTCAGATGGAGGAGCTAAGTCAACAAGTACGAGTCTATTGTATCATTATGGTTCAACCCAAGGTCCTAGTTTATTGGGCCACTGCCAAAGATACATGGAGCAAACATTGTGATGAGGCAGTGTTTTATAGCTCAGAGTCATCCAAGGCCCTTGACGCAATAGATCTCAATGAAAAAGATGACTGGAGTAGGTTACGGAAAGCTCTGAAACATGCCTTTGACAATGCTGGTGACCTGAGCTGGTTCTTCATTGCACGACCTACCACGTTTGCCATTATTGAGAATCTCAAGTACCTGGTGCTGGCTAAGGATCCCAGCGAACCCTTCTACATCGGCCATGCTATGAAGTCAGGGGAACTTGAATATGTGGAGTATGAAAGTGGCATTGTCCTAAGCTATGAAGCTCTGAAAAGGCTAGTGCATGTGTTCCAGGATGAGGAGAAGTGTCCAGAACGAGGACGTGCCCTGTGGAAACTGAGTGAAGAGAAGCAGCTGGCCATATGTCTTAAGTATACTGGAGTGTTTGCAGAGAATGGTGAAGATGCACATGGAAAGAGCCTTTTCAACAGCAAGAGTGTGGACAACCTGATATCTGACAGCATGAACAACAACCCCACAAATGTAGTCGAGGGCTGCTGCTCTGACTTGGCAGTCACATTCAGTGGGATGAGTCCTAATCAAATGCAGGTTATGATGTTTGGCGTTTACAGACTGCGTCCCTATGGGCACAATTTCCACGACTCCTTAGTATTTCACCCTCCTGAAGGTTCAGACAATGACTAATGACATATTCCTTTGGCTGAATATGGAATTTTAGAGACTGCTTCTGTGATGGCAAATCTGACTGTTGGGTGATAATTTCCTTTAGGCTACATTCAGACTGCAGGTAAATGTGGCCCAAATCAGACTTTGTTTTTTTGCTCACTTTTATTTTTGTAATGCAGTGCAAACACCACAAAACACATGGAAAATGATCTTTTCAAATCTGGGTCAATTTAAATATGTTCACACAGCAGGCAAATCTGATTTATTTTTCAGATCGGTTCTTTTAGTCTGTCTGTACAGGAAAGATTTGAGTCATTTGTGAAAAAAAATGGATTTGAAGTGTCTGTCTGAACAAAGCTTTTCATATATGGCCTTAGTGATTGAGGTCTGAGAAGTCAGATTGGATTTCATGTGGTATTTACGTCACTCTCCATGGGACAGATCAGTTGTCACTAGACCAGGAAATAGTAGAAGAGGAAATAAAGCTTGACCTGCAAAATATTGAGGATAGGGACAAAGTGAGTCAGTGGTTCTCTCCCATAAAAGCACAGGAGTTGCAGAGAGCAAAACCAAGCTGTTGGCCCTTTTTTCGCCCTCAATTCCATAAATTGTTGCAATTTCATCTGACCTCTACAGAAGATCTAAAGAGCTAAAGCATAGAATCTAGTTTTGCTGGCTTCCATGTTGAACACTGATGAGGTGGTTTCATTTGTTGTTCATTATCACATACCTGACATTCCAAAGACAGGTCCGTTCAAACTGGATGTGAACAAAAATAATCAGATCTGAGCAAAAAATTGTATTTGAGCACTAAGACCTGCAGTCTGAATGTAGCCTTATTTTCTTTGTAAAACTGGATGGGGGTTGGATATTACCTATAAATTTTGTACCTTTTGCACTTCGCACATTCAACACCATACCCTTTTGTTGAGGGTCAGTTAAACTGAGTAAACAGATAATGCTGAGCTTTAATTGAATTCCCCCCTCCCCCATAATATACCTATACAACTAAATCTTAAATTACACACCTGAATAAAGTAATATAATGGTGGACATATGTAGCTACTGTCATAGAACAATCATTTTAATTTGGTGATTTTCACATTTTTACTTTAAAATTTATGTGAGTCTTCACAGGGCCTATAGACTACATTCAAAATCAATACAAAAAGTTGTATGATGCATTGCCGTTTATCCGAAAGGATGACTGCTTTTTCAAAACTCCTGAAAAATTGCATTTTTTTACTGCTATATCTGTTAAAAAGTAATGGAAGTGAACACAAATGTGCACTAAGCAAAAGGAGCGATTGTGAAGTTCATTTGGAACACAAGTGTTGGTAAGCTTTCCAATTTTAATAGTGGATAACTTTCCATGCATATCTTAAATGTTTATTCTTAAAGTTAAGGTTTTGTACAATTAAGGGAGTAGCTTGTTTTGCTTAACAGTTTTTAAAGCATCTTGAATGTATACTACTTCAGATTACCTGTGGTACGATGACCATGTGGTATTCTGCCTTGATTACTGGTTGCAATGCAGACCACAATGTTGTCATGTCTTAACACATTTATTATAATATATAGAGTGATTTGGGACTGATGCAAAATTTCTCAAATGTAGTAACTTACTAGGCTATATTGCTGCTGTCCAGTAAAAACAAAAAAGGTTTCAAGAACAAATAAAAGAATACTTATTTTGTCATGGGTGCCAATATTTTTAAATATTAAGTGTGGTTTTAGCAGGTTTCAAGGACCCACATATACTGAAGCCAACTCGATGCAAATTTTAAATTCAATTAAAAAAAAAAAAGTAAAACATGGCAGCAGTGACATACTGAATCTTTACACGGGTACTGGGAAAAGCAGTATAGCAGGTTTCACGGTTTACTGAACAGTTTAAAACCTGTGAAACCACTGCCGCTCCTTTAGCTACTGCAGTTTCCTTTTCTGTGCTGCAAGAAACACTGACTTGTCTGATCATTAATCTCTTTTATGACCTGACAGTACATGAAAGCTTGATAATTGTGATTTTTGCCTGAAATAAATATCTGTACAATCCTCATGTGGACCTGGAGTTACTCAATAACATTTACTATAACAATGCAGTGCATTTATGTACAATGTTATTTGTGATGATTTACTCATGATTACTGGGTATAATTATCAAATTAGCAAGTGTTTATTACCATTTCAATAATTAAATTGCTGGCATTGCAGCAACTTGATGTGAAATTGGACTCATATCCCAGACCTGTGTTGTGTCAGGGGGTCATCTTTGATCAGTAACATTGCAAAACACCAATTGAGAATTGGAGTTAAAGCAAGATTCTTTTTTTTATTTGTGCATCATGGTGATTGATTCAAAGCCTCCAGCAAGTTACACAGCTAAGTCCATTGGTGTAAACAATTGACTGGCAGCTCATGCCTCGCTGTCAAGAGCTCCACTCTTTCCGGGGCGTGTTGCGAGTCTTGACATCACTTATACGTCTTCATGTGCCACAGTCCATCGTTAAGATAGTGAACGTTCTCAATTCCGATTCCCTTGTTGACTTTTTCTCTGTTCACAAAACAGAAAATCAGATTAACATTAGGCTTTAATGAAGCAACCCCACAGTAACAAAATTTGTTGTTCTTTGAAATATAAATCTTACATGCTTTCTGCAGACATCTTCATAACTCCAACACAAAGTGCATGCTGTTTTCCCTCTGCCATTATGGCCTGGGTTAATCATTAAAGATAAATTAAGTTAGGTGTGATCTTTATATGCACAGAAATATCAACCATACATGTAATCCTGACACTTTGCTAAAAATACTGGCACTGGAGTTAAGTGAGATGTTATATAAGCAGGAAATAAATGCAAAATATTTCAATAAAATCAAACATTTAAATATTCTACATTTAAGAAATCACCATGTATACAACTGACACCTAAAGTGTATAGCATCATGGGTGAAAGGATACAACTACTGTGTCTGCAGCGGCTGGGTAGAGTTTAGCGCCTGGTGACGTCAGCCCAGGACACATGATATTGGCTCCACTTAAGACAAATTTAATGGCCCCTTTGTCTACTTGCTGGTGCGGAAGTATGAAAGGATCTGTAATACAACCAAATGAAGAGGATTCCATATCAATGTGCAGCAATCTAAGTGATAAATGTAATTTATGTAGCAATGAAAGCATCCATTAATCATCATTAGGAAATTTTACATTTATGCAGAAGTCTGAGAGTTGGGTAAAATGGTCCTTCTCTTTGTCTGAAGAATAGTAGCTCTCCATTCACTGTCAAGATTTCAATGTGTTCATGGCTGGAGGAAGGAAAATAGCAAAATAAGACAACATATATGGGGAAACTAATGAAATATGTAATGTATAATAGAAGTAAATTGTTATACCATCTCACTATTTTGACAGGGTCCTTTTTTGGCATAATGTGGTTGAGCCATGACTCGATGTCTGGAAACTGATCCAACAGCTGGTTTTTGATTCCTTTGATCACAGATGTCTTCAGCTGAATACAGTTGGATACGTTCTCCTTCTCATCAAATCTGAAACAAGATATATTTAACAGAATACTGGAAATGGTGTATCAGATGATCTTCTCATGAACATGAAATCACATATACACTTGCACTGCATGCTAGACTTAAAAGAGTATCAAACACAAATCAAGACCAATGTCTTTCAGAGGCCAATCATTTCAATCTGTGGTCTTACAGGGACACAGAATTCACACCTTAAGTCACAATCTCTGACAAGTCAGTCAAGATTTGTAACATTAACAAATCTACCTAGAATAGAACAATTCTCGTGATGCTGACATCATTTCTGGCATTTGTTCCCTTGACAGTGAATGGGAGAAAAACTGGAAACGAGGACAAACCCGGATGACTTTACACTTTCTCCATGTCATTCTCATTTACATAAAGATGGCGCTCATTTGGATGAAAAAAAATATATATATTTAGGTAGATATGTAAGGTATATATAGGGTAGACATAGGCTTCATATGACAGCGGCCTGGTTCTCTGATCTCTAACATTAATCTAGAGTATCGTATTCACAATCGATGACTGAATTCTCTCTAAACTCACAGGAGTAACATGTAGAATAACAGTTCTGTTTTTGGGCTCAACTTAATGCTGTGTCTTGTATTAACATCACCGTACAGCAAAGTTGGCGGCTAATCTGGTTACATTATAGTGAATTAACAGACCACACTTTAACATGACACTGTATATTTTTAAGTAACGCTTGCTAGCTTGTTTTAGTCATTTACCGACAGTCCTCCACAAGCTGGAAGACCTCAGATCGAAGAATATGTAGCAAGCCAGCTAACAAGGAAACATGTTAACCAGTTAGCCATCCAAGCTAGCTAATGTTAACTATTAGAGAGATAATTTTAACGTACGTACTTTTTAAACATCCTCGTTGGTCGCCTTTACCGTGTTCTCTCGATTGTTTTAAGGCTTTCCCCGGGTATAATGTCACACTAACAATGTTAAACACAAAATAACAAAATGCAATTCATCTATCAAATAAGTCAATTGACAATTCCACGCTTGTTTCGCAGTGGAGGGCCACGATTACGTCATTTTACGACAGTTTCTACGTTATATGGCAGGTCAGGTCCAATTCCGTTATGCGAATTACGTCCTACGCTGATTGAGGAGTAACACTACAAATATACACAGAAAATAATTAGAGAGATTATTAAATCAACCACTAGAAGTAGATAAATAACACAAATTTTGTGACAATTTTAATTTAGAAAATAAAGAGCGTCTATGTAATATTTTACAACAACCAGACATCAAAAAGGTGGTTTCTTTCTCATTCATTTAATCTATGGTTTTGCCAAAGCGATTAGTAATTCACTGAATATCCTGTTGTGGGTTAATATAAAAAAAGTGCATGGAAGTAGAAACTTTGTCTCCCATTTGTTACACAAGAAGACTTCCATACCCTTCCGAAATACATTACCTAAAGGTATAAAACAGTCATAAAACAAAATACAGTGTACTCAGTTTCCAAATCACAGAAGCTACACTTACTGGTTGCATCGGGGGTGCATTTGGGGATCTAATAGCTACAAGGCTATCTATAAGGGTTGTAAAAGAGATTTGTTTCACTTTTTCGGGAATGTGTAAGGGTTACCAGATAACCAGATAGCATTTTTTGTTTAGGGAAAAGGTTATGTTTGTGGAATCAGACAAATATTTAATCTTCTACAATGACAATTAAAAAAATTACCTAAGCAATATTTTCATGATAGAGCCAGTAAGAGTAGAATCAAGCCAGCTGCATGGTGTAGACACAGCCGTTTTGATGTGCATAGAATATATGATTTCACGATTCACCATTTCACCATGATTCTTTATTTACTGCCTGATCAAGCGAATTACAATTCACAAAAAAAATATTTAAATAAGTTACAAATGTACAATCAAAAGGCAAGAGTATACATTATAACCTGCAAAATGGGAATTATATCCAGTGAGCACCATAAAGTAGATATCATAATAATAGAATAATTCATTAATTAATAAAATGAAAAAAATCATTACCATGGATTTCTTTCAAAAGGCCTATACATGCTTTGTTCTTTTTCATAAATGAATGCGATTTAGTAAATCCTTCCTTTAAATATATCAAAAGTGGGCTCACCTTTCAAAAACTTAGCTTTGTGAATTGAAAATTTAGCGATAATAATAGTAATCTGAAAATCTGAATTAGTACACAAAATACACAAAAGTACACAAAAATATTACGTCCTTTATTGTAACATTTCATAAACTTGTAACGCCAATCTTGCGGCCAGGTCGGTGTTTGTATCTAAATCAAGGAGGTTCTAAATGGGAAAAAAAAGCTCGTGCAAAAAGTATTTGTACAAAGTACTTCCGGTGGGGTCATCGAGTTGCTTTTATGAGTGCATTTATCTCCAGTTTATTAACTGATGTTTTATTATCATATAAACCGATCTTCATTCAAGGATTTATCCGGAAAGAGTATTATTTGTCGGACGCTCTAATGAAATTCTAACAGCCCTACAACGTGGTTAGACAAGAAAGGCCAAAAGAGGAAGCAGTAGCCAACCATCTTTCTTCTGCCAGCAATAACAAGAAAGAGAGGGGTTCAAGTGGGGCTGTGTAGTTTGCAATTTATTGTCTGGTTCATACTTGGGGAAAAGACCGGACAAACCCCCTTTGAAATACGTTAGACAAAAGCTTTCGGGCGCGGATCTCATCCCCGGCACACCTGGAGGTTTAAGATCAGAAGACTGGCTGTTAGAATTTGTATTCCATTTTTTCATGTTTCCAACAGGTTTACCTTCCCCTAATCCCCCACCGCCAACCCAGGAGGCTAGACCAGCAGCTTCTGATGTCAAAAACGACAGCGGTATCACGTCTTCGAAGAAGAGGAAAATAAACAGTTCCGAGAGGGAAGATATTGATACAATTTCTTCGTCTCCTAAAACCCTGAATTCCTCCTCTTCTTCCTGCTCGTCCACTTCGCAACACATCCAGAAGAAGTTGAGGTTCGAGGATTCTGTGGGTTTCATCGGTCTGGATGTGAAGATGGCTGAGGAATCTGCTTCCTGCTCTAATAAGAGCAAAAATGTGTTCCTGCCCGGTGGTGTAGGAGGGCACCATGCAAACGGACTGACCAAAACCGCAGGATCCAACACCTTTTCCAACAGTAAACCTGGTGCTGCAAAGAAATTAGTCATCAAGAACTTCAAAGGTACATTTTGGTTCAACATATGGCTTCACCACTTGTAACTATACAAAATATAACCTGGCATGTCAAGTTAGATGTGGTGACAACCGGTGTGGTTATATTTTGTAGAGTGAAAGTGAGGAAGCCATATGCAACATAGTTTTAAGGATTGATAACTGCTAATGGCTAACCTCAAATTATATTAATTCAGTCTCTTTGAATAAGAAGAAACACAGTACTTTTTGTATTGATTACTGTGCCAGTTACACTGCATAATAGTAAGTAAGTGATAGCAAGTTGCACTGTTTTGCGTTTACTTCACTTCTGATGTTTTTAGACCATCTTCCACACTTGTTTTGCACACAGAAAAGCCCAAATTACCTGAAAACTACACACACGAGACCTGGCAAAAGCTGAAGGAGGCAGTAGAGGCCATACAAAACAGCACTTCAATCAAGTACAATCTAGAGGAGCTCTACCAGGTATGATGAAAGGTCCACGAGCCTCTCGGCGCAAGCTATACAGTTTGTGTATATGAGCTCCTTTTCAATCTTTTTCACACTGCAATTGAAATCAAAAGACTGTGGAAACAGCCATTATTCTCACAATTGATTTTCTTCCTTTTCTAAGGCTGTTGAAAACCTATGCTCCCACAAGATATCTGCCAAGCTCTACAAACAGCTGAGGGTAGTATGTGAGGACCACATCAAGGCACAAATTGATCAATTCAGAGAATATCCTTTCCCATTTTTGTCTCTCTCTCTCTCTCTCTCTCTCTCTCTCTCTCTCTCTCTCTCTGTCTCTCAAGTTTACTTTTATTAATTTCACATAGAATTGTGGTAAGATTGAGGTACACAGAATTAACATAAAGAAGCCAATCTATTGAATGAAAGCCCACTATTACCTTAACACTGTTTTCACGGATGCCCTGGACAGTGTGCTTTTCCTGAAGAAAATAGACAAGTGTTGGCAAGATCATTGCAGACAAATGGTATGTTATATCCTTATTTTGTTATGTAGAAGATTGACGCCCACAAATGACTGCGTTATAATGTCAATTTCCTCACAAACTTACTGTTATAAACAGTGCATTTTGTGCTTCAAATACGAATATAGCTAAGAATAGAATGCCATTCATTTATTTCTTCTTTTATTGTTTTTATTTTACAGATCATGATAAGGAGTATATTTTTGTTCTTGGACCGCACCTATGTTTTACAAAATTCAATGCTGCCATCAATCTGGTGAGTGATCTGATCTCAGATTACCATAATGCAAAAGTGTAGGATGATTTCCCTGAAAAGGTTGTTTAACCGAACCGCTCTGGTCTGCAGGGACATGGGTCTGGAACTCTTCAGGTTCTATATCATCAGTGACCTGAAGGTTCAGAGTAAGACCATTGATGGGATCCTGCTGCTCATCGAGAGGGAGCGTAATGGAGAGGCAATCGACCGCAGTCTGCTGAGGAGTCTACTGAGTATGCTCTCTGACCTACAGGTAATTGGTCTCACACCCTTTCATCCTGAACGTGCCGTTGATCCATAACAATGTGTCAAGTAGGGTAAGCGGCGACGATGATTATAAGCCACGATGCTGACCTCAGGTGTGAAACTAGGAGAGACTAGGAAACTTTGACGCAAGTAGAATGTTTGCTCTAGTGTAAAAACGCCTTACCACCTGTTTTATTTCAATGTTGTGTTCATTCTGAACACTCTTCCTGTCCAATTAACCATGCAATGGCTTTCATTCACTATTTTGTGCGGTTCAACAGCAGTCAGCACAGATTGCTTGGATGTCGTCTCCTTCATCCTGTTAAAAGATCTATAGGAGCATAGCTCAGGTTTGGCAGCAGTGTATCACCTGCACAGGGGTTTTGATGTGCTGTCAGCACCCTCTTGAGAAATTGCTTTAATGATGCCAGTGTTCACTCCAACCCTGACAGATTTATCAAGACTCCTTTGAGCAACGCTTTTTGGAGGAAACTAATCGGCTGTACGCTGCAGAGGGACAGAGGCTGATGCAGGAGAGAGAGGTGATTTATGTGTCTATTTTGTGTTGCTCCTAACTATGATTGCCTCAAAGGCCCTATCCGTGAAGGCAGTACGATGACCTCTGTTGAAAACGGTCACCCCCACAACTGTTTAGAAAGTGATTCATACGATTTAATTTTTATTTTTTTTCAACAGTGAAATTTATTGTTTGACTTTTGGTTTGAGGACTGACAGTTGTCAGCTTAATGAGTTTTCGATGTTTAAGGCTGTAAATTGTTTGTAAACGATGAGTAAAATTCAAATGTATTCCGAGTACATCAAGAACATATGTGAATATGCTCTAGAAAATTGCTTATTGTGTCTTTTTTATATGAATCTTTATTATTTTAATTTTTTAAAGATGTACACAGAAATTGAGGTTACTTATCTTAAAAAAAAGTTTTATAGCCTAGTGTTTCTGTTTAGCTTCCTATACTAGAAATGTTGCATTGTAGAAAAGAATACTATTTTATGTAAAAGTATACTTTTATTTTGTTAGGTGCCAGAGTATCTCCATCATGTAAACAAACGCTTGGAAGAGGAGGCTGATAGGGTCATCACATACCTAGACCAGAGCACACAGTGAGTATTGGAATATGGTCTTTTGCAATGAAATACTGAGAACAAACACTTATTGGTCACTTGCACTTTTTTTCCCCTTAGAAAACCACTCATTGCTACTGTGGAAAAGCAACTGCTGGGCGAACACCTCACTGCTACTCTTCAAAAAGGTCTGCCAGTATTTAGGATATAGGAACCCTCCATCTGAATTGCCATTCATTCCTATGATATTTCTCTTTTTAAACTGTAGCATTTGATTTGCCAGCTTGGGGTTTGCAGTGTAAACATAAACAAGCCTGACTTCCTGTTTTTTTTTTTTTTCAAACTCCTAGGGTTGACCCACCTGCTGGATGAGAACAGAATCCAGGATCTGTCTCTTCTCTATCAGCTCTTCAGTCGAGTGCGAGGTGGCGTTCAGGTCCTCCTGCAACACTGGATAGAATATATCAAGGTGGGCCAGCATTAACATTTGAAACTGTCTGAGGATACTGCATGTCTTTTAACAGTTGTCTATTAGTCCACTATGTACATTCTGTTGCCTTGTCTTTGGGGTGTGGAGATGCCTACTCCCAGCAGGCCAAATGGGGACAGTTTTGGCTCATCTTTTCAACTAGTACTTAAGGCAACCTTCTCACTACTGAATCATATCCTCTCTCCTCTAATAGCTCTCAAAAAGCCCCTTTATCTCTCTCCTTAGCTCTAATTAATTACATTTATTTTGCTAGTGTGTCTCTTTCTTTCTTCCATGATTATTTTATGATAATTAAGAAATATTGTTAGGGTACTATGGCTCTTACCTTTGCCCTTGTAATTTTAATGATTAAGGAATTTAAGATTATTCTACTGTTTGTAAGTATCTCTGGATAAAAATATTGGTTTAATGCCAAAAATGTAAAGTTAATGTTTTGTCTTGTATTAATTGTTTTCCAATGATTTGACGATCGACATCTCAGGCCTTCGGAAGTACAATCGTCATCAACCCAGAAAAAGACAAGACAATGGTGCAGGAATTGCTGGACTTCAAAGACAAGGTTGATCACATCATCGAGATCTGCTTCATGAAGAATGAGAAGTTTGTCAACGCCATGAAAGAGGCCTTCGAAACGTTCATTAACAAAAGGCCAAATAAGCCCGCTGAGCTTATAGGTATGAGGCCTCACATTTTCTTTACACAAAGAATTGCTGTACTGTCAATATATTGTTTTATACAGTCTGAATAACTATGTAACAAAATGTATTCAAAGCCTCTATGTGCTTCTCTTTCTCAGCAAAACACGTGGATTCGAAACTAAGGGCAGGAAATAAAGAGGCGACAGACGAAGAACTGGAGAAGATGCTGGATAAAATTATGATCATCTTTAGATTCATCTATGGTAATGTTTTTTTTACTTTTTCAGTTTAAGGTTTTTTTCCCCCCTGTTTAGGTAATATAAATGTTAAGATTAGATTTGATTTACATGAATGTTTGTATATTCTTTTAGGCAAAGATGTTTTTGAGGCCTTTTACAAGAAGGATTTGGCTAAAAGGTTGCTGGTGGGAAAGAGTGCCTCTGTCGATGCAGAAAAATCAATGCTGTCAAAGCTGAAACATGGTTTGTATAATCAATTACTCTGTCAATCACACACACACACACACACACACACACACACACACACACACACACACACACACACAAAAACAACAAAAACACACACACACACACACACACACACACAAACGCAAGCACATAGACACACACACACAAACACACAAGTATGTAGACACACAAACACAC
>OMKK01029511.1:10908-34029 GCA_900302305.1 Polymixia japonica | reverse complement strand
GGGGGGGGGGGGCAGAGTTCAACTTTGTTTTCTGGTTATTATCAGGTGAACAAACGTGATAACTCGTCGCGGTTAAGCTGACATGAATCGACCGTGGGCAAGGCGCAGTGTCACACAAAGTACGCAGAGTTCAAATTGAGTATAGACACAACGATGTTCGCCAGTGGTTTTCTTTCTTCTTCTGTAGTATACCTTCAGTTTTAATAGTAACGGTACTCTTAACATTCATATGTCTAAACTGATGTACTGCTACCGAAAAGGCCCCGGATGGCAGTAAAGTTCACTTTCCTTACTAATGAACCAGTCGTATGGTTCTGAATCCCCTCCTGCATCAACCGCCGTTCCCCTCCAAGACCTCGTGGATCTTAGTTGCATAACAGGTCAGTCCAGGTCTCATAGCTTCCAGATAGGATCTGACCACAGTTCTGTTTTTTTTTTGTTTTTTTTTAAACCTATATATATCCAGGGAATATCTGGTGAGTGTAAGTACTATTCCTCAGCAACACCCTGCTTCACACTCAGACACACAGACACACACACACTACATTCTCATCTGGTAGCTACCCCACAATGGAAATAAGTCCATGACTTCCTTGTGTTTATCCTTGACTTTTTTATTAAATGCATGTAATGTGTTTTTACTAAGTCGAAATAAACTAAACTAAACCCCGTGCTACAGTACTGCAGTCTTGCGCTATCGGTACACAACGCAGTTGAGGCGGCAATGCCTTGCTCACGGGCACCTTGGCGGTAGTTGTCGAAGGGAAGGATAGAGCGTGTGTTGTTCACTTCTCCCAGCACCAGATTTGAACGGGCAGCCCTCTAGTCACAAGCTTGTGGCTCTGAGGCAATCAGCACCCTGCACGTCTCAACATATCACGGTTGTAAAGCCCCTAGACCAAGTGTGGTGTGGTGTTGACTGGTTCAACATTCCAATAACAGCAAACCAGCCTGTTTGGCAAAACAACAAGGAATGGCAGGGTGGGGTTTACTAATTGTCCGTAAAACTGAAATCACATGGCATAAATTGCCACATAATTGTTTATAATCTGGCTATTGCACACTGTCAGCATAACTAGCAGTGAGCACATGCCAAGCTAGGTCTAAAATAAGCGCGCAAACTATGCTGAACTCGTGTGTACATGTCTGTCTGGATGTGTGTGTGTGTGTGTGTGTGTGGGAGAGAGAGATAGAGATAGAGATAGAGCGAGTTGGTGGGGGGGGTTAGCTAACACCTTCAAAGTTTAGTTTAATTCTCTTTTTCTGTTTAGAAATATTACAAAGAACACCCAAACATGACTGTGCAACGTTAAGACTGTTTGATATGGATTTCCTTATAAACTATAGAAACACTGTCCCCCAGTTGAGCAAGACGCTTCATTCCTAACTGCCAAGAGGAGCAGCGCTGTCAGAGGGCAGTTCCCAGATACAAAGGTGTGTATCATTGGCCCTCATTCATCGAAGGAGGGCAAAATCTACCCTTGAAATGATCTTAAGACACTCGTCACATCTGATTAATGAAACTTTCTCAAGTCACCAAAATGAGCGCAGATTACATCACAGCTCGATAAATCAGACGCCACCATTGATGAGTACCTTGTGTGAAATATTGACTGTTTACTGACGACAAACCCAAATGTACCAAAAACTCCAAAATGGAGCATAGCGAACGTAGACGTGCTTCTCAGAACTTCTCAGACGTGTAATTCCAGTAGTTTCCCGTGTGCAACGCGACAATAAAGTGCCTTGAGATGAGTTTCGTTTTTTCTGATCGAAACACTGATCTTTACAGATGCGACAAAGATAAACTGTATAAATTTCATCGACGTTTGCGGTGAGGTGAGAGCGCACACATTTTAAGATCAGATTCGATCTTTACCATAGTTCGATAAAGGAGGGTCAAATGTGATCGTCAAAGTCAAAGTGTTATATTTATCATGTCCAGCGTATAACACAGGGTCATTCTGAACAGCGAAGACATGGCGAGCAACAACTACCTAGTAGGCGTAGAGAAACATCATGAAGTTATTAAAGAGTCACAAATAAGGGCAAGAATAGCAAAATACATAACAGTAGAACACGCAGCAGTTCCGGAGTCTGGTAGTCGGTGCCCGGATGTTCCGGTAACGTCATAGCAACAGTCGGCCGGGCGACTAGTAGTGCTGATGAAAAAGAACACACACGCTCAGGCCAACCATTCCTTGACGAAGTTTAAAGCATCCAGAAAGACAATTAGCGCAATTAGACTAGAAGCGCATTTACTGGTTTTTATTTGTGTGTGTTGTTTTTAGCTGAAATCTGTTTATACAGGATACTGAGAAGAAGCTGCGTCTTATCTGATGAGACATCAACCCTGTGGTGTAATGTGCTTCCTTCTCATCAGTCTGAAGTCGTCTTATGACTATTTAGAAACACAGTGGATGACCTATTTTATACTGCATGTCTGCTGAACTACACTTATGATTCAAGCAAAATACACTGTTAAATATATAGTTACAAGAAATGGTCTGGTTGATGTTGTTTGACAATGATTCCTCTCTCACATCTTGTGTATACTATATTACTGCTGTATATGTATAATAATTACGTGCAAATCAAGAAAAGAACAAAGAAAGAAGAGTAAAAGTTTATATTGTGTAAGATGCAGTATCGCTGCAAAGCAATTCTCTACTTCTGCGTCTGAGTTTACATGAGTCAGTTACATGTGTTAGCCGGTGAACTTAAAAAATAATTATACCATATACCGTAGTTCAGGAGTCACTTATCGCTCTGGTCTTGGTTTCAGAGCATCTGCCGATGAGCGTGAGGGCCGAAGGAATGGATGTCGAAGAAAAAACAGGTTGGTCAACAGAGGAAAACACTGACCTGATCTTTCAATTTACACTGAACGAAGTGTCATACCTACAACTCCATAGTCCAAGGAGCATACAGTGGTCATTACAGGAGTCTCTGTTCGTGCACGTGTCCTGCATCTGTCCTGCATTAGTACTGGAGACATTTGTTCTTGAATTTGACCCGGTAGAACCAAATAATCATACTGTAACATTGAACTGAAATGTGTCTAAACCAACTATTTACCAGAGCTACCCTAACAGCCTGAAAGATACATATCTCTTATGCTGTTATGGAACATAAACAAAAGTGCAGCCAGCATATTTTCATTATGACATTCTATGTTCATTGATCAACCACTTGTTGATCAATTCTCAAGTATGGATCATATACTGACCGACAATGACTTCTGGATCTCGAGGGTCCCGATCGAAATGAAGACCACCGGCGATGACAGGTAAATTCGCGGAAGTGAGATCAGCGGGGTTCCGCCACTTGACACCATGACTGAGACCTTTATCGTACACAGAGTAAACAGGTTGTGAAATCGACGTTCTCCTTCTCGCTCTCTCTTTCTCTATCACACACACACACACACACACACACACACACACACACACACACGTAGCAGGGGACTGAACATGAGCTGGCAGTCCAGCGGACGCCTTTCACAACCAACTGTTTATGTTCCGTGCGTTAGAGGGGCTGTATTGCGCTGTTTTGTTTTTTAGTTTGTGTGTTTACGATACCCGTCGGTTGTTTTTGTTTTAGACCTCAGGTATGCGTTGATCGGAGCAGGGATCGGGTTGCTCTTAGCTGCGTTTTTCATCATCATCAAGCTCTACATGATCAAGAAGCACATGTTTGACAACATCTCAGGTAGGTTTATTGAACATGAGAATTGTGCTTATACAATATACTGTCATGTAGTAAGTGTGTTTTTAATGTTTTAAAACTGTTTCCTATACAGATGCCGGCATAAAGAGACCTTCAGATGTAAGATGTTGATCTTCAGCATGACCAATAATGACTATACTGACTGTTTAAAATGTCATTTAAATGTGAATTACAAAACTAAACTAAAACTGTTTTGTTTTGCTTTCTCCTGTAGACCATTTCTTTACGTGAAATTCGTGGCAGACATGAAGAAGGAGCCTAAATGCTTTGTGATGTCCAAGACTAAAACCATGAACAGTCCTTTTTTTATTTCGAGAATTAGATATAACTTTAATTATTACTGGGTGGAAATTATGCTATTAGGTCACAGCCCCAAAGAGCAAAGAGGGAGTTTCAGATAGTACTCTCTATCTGAGTATAGATCTATGGATGATTAATTGATTTTATTGTAATTCGTTTTTTATTGTTTTAATTGTTTTTATATTTTATTGTAAATCGTTTTTATTGATCATAAATTAATAAATGTTTTATTTAATTTCTTATCAAGGGCAATTGGACATATGTTTGTAGTGAACACTTCCTACTACTCATATGAGAGTCTGTTTTAATCATTCTGAATAACATTATTAAGTGTAATCATACGGTATTTCTCTGTGGAACACTTTAAGTCACATATTATATCAAGACTACCATACAATTTATTTACGCCTACACTCCTGCGCTCCTGTAATTTTTTTTTTTTTTACCAAGATGACAATCGTAGCAATGAAGAAGTGGATTTATGTTTCAAGAGTGTTCCAGCTCATCTGCAACCACAACGCTACACACGTGGAAACATTTATAGAGCATGCATGGAGTAGCTCACTTGCGGTCTGTGTGTGTGTGTGTGTGTGTGTGTTCATGTGTATGTGTGTATGTGTTCATGTGTGTGTGTGTGTTCATGTGTGTGTGCACTACTGATTTCTCAGCCTCATATGGCAATGACCTTGGCTTGCTTGAAGCAGTTTTAACCAATGGGATCGTTCCAGGTCTGCATCTCCAATGTCATGCAGTGTTAAAGGTCAGGCAGAGTGGTTCACTTGGTTCAGCCTCTCACGTTTAGTTGCGTTCAAGTACAAAGATCTCCATATTTACGAATTGCGCGTCTTCCAGGTTGTGCGTTGCTGTGAAGCGTGATAGGTTTTTTTTGTAACGAATCGAGACAACTTGAAATGTAAGATCTGTGTATCTTGAAAAAAAGACATAATAAAACATTTACCGCCCGCTGTACTTCATGTCATCCAGGGGAAGTCCGAACTGCTCCACTGACACACATACCAAGGAGAGGAATGAGCAGTTACCAGTCGTCCCACAAGGGGGCGATATTTACCCTAGAAAACTCTATATAGTCAAGTATGTGATCCTGATTGATATTCAGTCACATCTGAGCTCCAGAAGCCGTGTAAACAAGCCTGTGTACTGTGATTACAGTGTAGTCCTGTCAGATCTGATAGAGGCCTGGGGAGCAGACGGGTGGTAATTTCACCACACTTGGTTTGAAAATGTGTCCCATTGCCTTGCATGAAGCAATTTTCTCAGTCTCTCATTGGAAAGAGAGAGAAAGCTCCTCTATTATACATGATGATGTTGGTAAACCTACTGTCAGGGAACTACAGCTCTGAGTTGGTTGCTGGTAATGTCGGTGATAGGAATTTAAGTTTATTTTATTGCGCCCGATCTATTCTATGCTGTTGCTGGCGTTATAGGTCGCTCTGGGGAAGAGTTTCAGCTAAATGCCTAAATATAAAAGGTGGAATAAGGACCCGGGTGAGAACTAAACAAACATCTGGCCCACGCACAGTTTCCCATTAGCTGAAAGATGCAGTATTTTGCAGACGCCCACAGTCTATATGATCTATACGGTCCCATCGTGGAGCTGCTTGTTATTCCTGGTTGTTTTCAGTGGTTCTCAGTCCCCTGCCACAATACTGCCTAGCTCAGCACTTCAGCACAGACACAACTGAAGACGACTTTCTTCCCAGACCCAGAGATGGATGAGGACGACACAACAAAAGACCTCGTATGGTTTCTTTGTGACTGTCTTAAACTATAACGCTCTTTGTTCAAAATGCTGCGTATATATACAGTATATCTATAGTTCACTTCCTCCGCTGGCTTGCTGAACTATCTAACTTCGGCTCCCTCCGCAAAAATAAAGTTTTGCTCTCTTTGTTCAGCTGTCGGAGTTACGAGGAATCATCAGGAAGCCAGTTAGACTAGTTAGAGATACTAGAGTTTTGTGTTACAACGTATTGGTAACTAGTTATGATAACAGTCATACTAGTTTAGTGCTAGTGTATAATATTCAAGAATTTATTTACAGCACTGATAAAGTTCATCTTATGGGAAATATATATATATATATACAGTATATATGGCTGGAGGTCTTGGTCAAATAAAGGCTTTTCTTAGAGAAAGGCCAGGGACGTCTTTTGTTTTTGCAAACCACTCCAAGTCTAGAGGCTCTTGCCGGTCCCCCTGGCCGGATCATTTATTATCTGTAAATCAAATGCACCCTAGATCCCCACGCTCCAGCACCCCCGCACTCCTCCTCAGGAAAGTTTGATAAATGCCAGCCCAGTGTCCCAAAAACACAGAGCTCACAGACTGCTGCACAAAGATTCACTGTGGGATCCTGTTACAGGAGACAGAGACAAGACAAATACACACACACACACACTGTCTGTCTCTCTCATTCACTCTATCTCACACATACACACACACACGCGCGCGCAGTCTCTCTCTTAATTCCTCTCTCTCACAGACGCGCGCACACACACACACACACACACAGTCTCTCACTTAATCCTCCCCCACGATCGTGTGTGTGTGTGTGTGTGTGTGTGTGTGTGCGGAGGGAGTAAATTAAAGCCCTGACCGGGGTGCCTGCCTGCTGTTCTCCACAGCTGGAAGTGTGATTTGCTCGGGCGTCACTCTCACAAACACACTGCTCTGTTACTCTATCCCTCCCTCGCTCGCTCCTGCCCCCTCTCCCTCTCTCTCTCTCTCTCTCTCTCTCCTCCCTCCACTCTGCACAGGAAATTACATTTCCCACTCTTTAGCCAAAAAATAGAGGTGTGCATCTGTGTGTGCGGCGCCTTCTTCTTCGTGTGTGCGGGTGTTTGTTTATACGTGTGTGTTATTGCACGTGCTATCCCGCGTGTGTGCGCGTGTGTGTGCGTGTGTGTGTGCGCGTCTACGGGGGAGGGGCAAAGGGAGGTTCTGAGTAGAAACAGAGCGACCGATGTTTCGTATTACACTCCGCCGTCTGAAAAAAAAAAAAGAAAAAGCAGAAGAAGCGGAGGAATCCTGGGGCTCCTATTCTTTGGAGGCATTTAACTTGAAGTTTATGGAGGCTGCTGTCTTGGAAAATGAAGATCTCCTCTGTGGTCTTGGCTCTCCTGACTAGAGCACTCTTTGGAGGTATGAAAACTTTATTTACCTTTATACCAGGGAGGATGCGGTGCGGGGAAGATGTCTTATAAAATGTTTAAAAGAAGCGGTGAGTTTGTCTGTAGGACTTTGGGGTGATTGGTGGGGAGATGACTGCATAGCAAAATATACTATAGTCTGACACTAGTGTAACTGTTGCAAATCTATAGCAATGCTGACTCAAACGTGATTCTAATGTATATGTATTGTTTAAATACAATAAATTGTCCGAAGTGAGATTGCAGGGCGTAATGGCAAGAAAATAACACGTTTATAACAGTCAAGTATTTTTGCAGAGATGAAAGGGGACAGCAAACTGAAAATTGGTGGTTTCCCTTTTTCTGCTTGAAAACAAAGCTTGCAGTTTAACTTAATTAAACATCATTTACTGTAAATACTGTAATTTAAATGCAAATCCTTTTAAAATAAGACATTGGATGTGATTGAAAGAAAGAAAGAAAGAAAAAATATTTTCAGTCTTCATATTTAAAAATAAGTTGTGACTTTAATTACGTGCCATGCTGAAAGCATCTGATCTGTTGACAGCAATGTGCTGACGTGCTGCAGAAAACTGTGGCATGATGGAAAAACAGATGTGGATGTATATTGTCATGCGACAGATTCTGCAATAAAGTTTGTTCCTCAATATTCTTCTGATGTGTTCGCATGCCAACACCAACACCGTCATCGTCATAAGGGGGAAGTGGACTTTTACCTAACCATAAATCTATTGTAATGCATAGACCAGATGTATATTAAATATGATTATTACTTTTGGAACAAACTTTGATGCTACTCATCAATGTGATCTACTCTTTTGGACTTCTGGACTGCTTTTTCTAGGAAAAATATTGAGGGAAAAATGCTTCTTTAACGTTCCGCCGTCCTCCGTGTTTAATGTTAACTATAAAACGGATAGTTCCGGTCCTTGATTGTGATTGGCTGAGCCGCGTTCGAAGCCGTGGTAAAATACTCACACCTGTGACCACGTTACAATTTTCAGTATCACTGCGCCAATCGTGCTCTCCGCTGCGCCTGTGTGTTGCTTGGCAACCGTTCTGCTAAATGTCGCTGAAGAACTACATTGCTTGGCGGAAGAATGATTATTTGTTATCAATAACTTATTGCATTTTTTTGTTGCTGTTTATGAAACCTTGCCAGGTATATGTAGTAACCGTTTTATCAAAGCAATAAGCCATGCAGGGTTGTCGTGCCTAACAACACCTTAACTGTTCTAAAATCACTGTAAACCACAGCCTCTTGTGGTTTATTACTTTAATCCATCTCTGACGGCCTTCTCCAATCCCCCCTATCCACCGTGACGTATTGCAATGAATCTTGATACCCATTGCAAAACCTTGATATAACCTGGAAATACCCTGAAACGCCTCTACCACCTGCACCTTATAAACTGCTGAAGTTGTCTAAATCTTGTTTGTCCTTCTCCCAGATTTGTGCGGGGCCATCAACGTCACAGTCACCCCTTCGCCTTTCACGGTGGCCCAAGAGGGTCAAAACGTCACGTTGTCCTGCGTCATAAGCCAGCGACGTCGCAACAGCGCCTTACCGGTGGTCAAATGGACCTTCTTGCCGGCGGGCACCGACCGCCCGGAGGACGAGCTCCTCATCGCTCGCGTCAACATGAGGAAGGCGCGTTTCTACGGCAATTACACCAAGAGCTTCCCCTGGCCCAAGCTGAAGCTGACGGTGGTGAAGCAGGGGAAGATCTTTGACCTGCTGATCCTGAACGTGTCAGAGGGGGACAGGGGTCTCTACATGTGCCGGGTGCAGGAGTTCAAGAAGAACCAGGACCGCTGGAAGGCCTCTACTAACTGCACCGCTGCTACTGAGCTAAGAGGTGAGATTCGGTTTTGTTTTGTTTTGTTTTGTTTTATCTTGGGCAGATTTCCAGGTCTACCCTGCTTCACAGTGATTCAGCAACAGCCATTCAGTGCCTTGCTTAAAACCAGCTCGACAAGTTTTTTTCCCCAACTGGGATTCAAACCAGCAAACCTCAGGTCACACAGCCTGCTCCTCTAACAATTAGTCTACTGATGCCGCACTCCACCAAGTCACAGAACTGTACCAAGCACTACTGCGTGGGTTTATACAAGAGTTATAGATACGGACCGGTGTAGAGTGCCTTGGTCACCCTTTGTGTCTAAAGGAACTCCAGTCTGAATCGAACAGACTGAGGTTCACATTTCTATCACTTGCCTTAAACTTACTTAACTGTGAAAATGTGGTAGTGATAGTAGTACTGGAAGTTTGCGCTGGAAGTTACAGTTGTAATCGAAGCAAATCCTTAACCGAAACATAACAGCGGTGCAGTGGAAACCATTTTGGAGAAATCAGTCTACAGCAGTAGCTTTAGCCCAGAGTATAACTATATCACTTAACTGAGCCTGTTGGCGGAGGGCAGTGACTTAACAACCATTTCTACAAGTACATATAAGTCATAAAAATGCCGTTTTGATAATAACAGGATCCCAGATAACACACAAATCCCAAAATTGCTGCAATGGAACTGCTCCATGGCCAGCAGTAGAAGATTGCGGTTGTACTGGGCAGCTTCCAGGTGTGATCTGGTGTAACTCTGAGTGTGAACCAGGGAGGTGCTTTAAAAACAAAAACAACGTGATCAGAGATGTACTCCAGACGCAGCGTTTTCTCAGACCTCAACAGGAAGACCCTAAGAGGAAATGAAGGAGGTTTGAAACATGTATCCTCGTGCAAGTGGTGTCAGTTGCGCAAAAGTGTAGTTTCCATCTACCGTAGATAGCGGAAACACGATTATTATAGGGAAGCAGTAGCAAGCCCACGGACATATTAGTGTCTTAGACCTCGATGGGACACCCTACTGAACCTACAGAAGAGGGAGGGGATCCGAAAAGTAGTGCTACCACACACAAAACTGGCAGATGTTGCAGTAGTTCTATACAATACATGACAGAAACGTTACGGTCGTAGGGGAATAGTGTCCACTTAAGTCTCCAGTAGCAGCAGTTCCTCAGACCACAACTGGATGACCTAATTCATCTGGCTGAAGACGGGAGTAAAGTCAGTTCACCGAGCAAAGGACAGTCCTGCTTTTCATTTGTGAGGGGAAATGTTGTTGGTTAGGAACAAGCCCGGAGATAAAAGGATCCTCCATCGCAATAAGTTGTGGCTTTCGACAGCGCAGATCTTGGAGGAGGAGTAGAGAAAGCGTGTGGTTATAACGCAGTCGTTGGCACAAGAAAACGGTTCTACACACTAACGGAATGGATGACGAACTTCTGATGGCGCCAAATGGTGCAGGCAACTTCTTCATTTTCACAAAACAGAGAAACAAACTTGAGAAGAAGCGTATTTGTTTTGTAAATCCTCAATCCTTTAGTTGTGGTCTAGTGTGCTTACGAGTCTCGTACAGTATGAGCTAAGAGGCCCGAGAATTTAGACTAGCTTGTCCAAAGAATGATTCCCTTACTGTACCTCATCCCCACATGAATCCGAGGACGGTTCACCCACGATTAGTCTCCTATTGCACTTTGAACTACATTCAGACGTCGCTCACCACATTTTCCACGGAAGTGTTCCCGCAGGCTGTGACATTCGGGGTGTCCACGGCCAAGTTTGGGCCCAGGCAGACACACAGTCCCTGCCGAACACTGTTGACGTTGGCTGTGATGTAGAGTTTCCGCCCCAAAAGTAGAATACGCATTGAGTGCAGAAAGACTCAGCAAAAATAGAACAAGAGATAGTTCAGTGCAGAGGAGGGTAAACGCTGGATGTATTATTTGTGTTGACATGGTGAGTGGGTGGTTGGCTGGTTTATGTTTCTTAACCTTGCGGTCAAGAAGGTGGCGGTCAAGATTTGTTTTTTTTAATCTAAGAAGGGAAGGAAGTGCCATTTTCTATTATAGTAGGGCTGCATGATCCTAACAAGATGTGTTTTTTTGGAACTGCATTATAAATTGAGGTAGTTGTAGACATTGGAGATTTCTACATTATTTATTTTTCTCTCATTACTTAGTTATAAGGGCGTTAAGAGATTGTGATTATTTTTTATTTCATAAAGGCTTATTTTTTCTGATGTCCAGGTATAGGTACAGGTATATTTTGTCCATAATTAATACTTAAGTAGACTGTCTAAATCTAGATTGTTTATTGTAATAAACGGGCCAGAACTGTAACCCCACAGGAAAGCTGTACTATATCTGTCCAGAGGACCACCGAGCAGCAGAATCCAAACTAACATTTGACAGTTTACTATGATATACATCACCGAACATCTGAAAGAAAGGCTTGAAATAGCCCATGGGACCTCATTTTGGATGAAAAACACCAGATGACTGAGCATATTTGTGTGTGTGTGTGTGTGTGTGTGAGTGTGTGTGTGTGTGTGTGTGTGTGTGTGTGTGTGTGACGTAAAACTAATGGAATTCCTGTGGTCGGAAAACATTAGGTGACCAGGTGTTTCCACAAACACACACACAAACACACTTTTTCAACTCCTAAACTCCCATTAACCCACTTAATACCGCTATAATATAGACATATAAACGATTAAAGGGTTTAGTAGAGAAGTTAAAGGCAGAATATCAAGGGCATAACCTCTGCTCGGCATAAACAAGACTTTTTACTTTAACACTTAGTATGTGTGGGAAGCCGGTAGTTGTGGACCGTGTTTTTATCGGTGGCAAAACGGATGTTGTTTGGGTTTAAGTATAGAACTAACGAGGAACGCTGGGTACTCTATATAACTAAAGACTAGTATAAGCAGTATAAGTGTAAATCATAGACGTTTTGCGGTTCTGGGAGTCTATTATCTTTTTAAAGGGCTATGTCAGGCAGTAAGAAAGACTAGGAAACGAACGAGGGACACATTCTTCTATATGAAAGTTGGTCTCCTGCAAAAATGTAAAAAGAGGGCAATAGGTTGCATTCTCCGGGTTCCTCTCTTCCCAGTGCTGAGTGAAGAAACTCAGTAAAACAGAAGGCATAGCTGTACTTAAAATAAACAGTTTCTAGAGTCCTACAAGGAAACAAGGCAGGTCTGCGAAAAAATCTATACGTCAAAAACATTAAAGGTGCCGTCAGTAAGATCGGCGCTCTAGCGTCGGTGAGCTGAACTCCAACGGCAAACCGAGAACCGAGAAGCACGGCGTTCCGGCTCGTACATCCCGAGGGGAGGATAGAAAGAAGAACAGAGAAGAAAAGAGGACGAAATGTAAAAATAAAAAGGCAGTAGAAGATGTAGCCGGCCAGAACAGTCCTGGTCTTACTGTAAGCGTGGGCAGACAGAGATGCTAATGGTCAGTGGATTGAAAGAACGCAGGAAGTAAGAGTGGGTTATTCAAATCTTTGTCACCGCACACAACATTACTATTCCTCTTCAGTCCTTCATAATACAGTAAATTAAATGGAGACGAGGACACTGGCTAGCTCCGTGAAACGGCGGAGACACAGAGGATCATTATTCATTCCAGATCACATCCTTCTATTGATGTTTACTGTATTCGGGTTTGTTGGGGCATAAGAAAAAGACTCAATCAGAAACACAGTCAGAGGACATTCAAATGCAACTGTGTGCCCCCAGTGAACAAGAGGCAGCTTGTTTGGGTATTTCCACTGTAGGCCAATGCACTGTCCTCAGCCATTCAAACTTAGTTATCAAAGGATGACATTTTCTGGATGGGGATAATAGACAGATTTGTGGCGTACAGTGTAGCAGATTTATTCTGCTTCTGATTATTCCAGCATGTGCAGCTGCCCTGCTGATAAAGAGCTATACAGCGTTTGAGACGTACAGTACCACACAAAACAAGACTCTCCAGCTCCCGTCATTGGGAAGCGCTTTTATAAATTATTTATTTGTATTTATTTTAAGCCGCAGTAGTTTTGCTAAACAGATGCTCTGAGGAAGCACTCCTTGTGGCTTCTCTAAAAAAAAAAATCATTACAGCCAATGTTTCCAAACAGCAGAATGTAGGTCACATATGGTCAGTCTAGAGTTAGTAGTTTCACAGGCAGGGAAAATCTCCAAAGGTAACCTCCCGGGAGAGAAGAGACTTCTAGATGGCTCGGGCAGTTTGGAAGAAAAACCTTTAAGGCAACAGCGGGGACAAAGGCGGGTACCCTTTGAAACAAAGTCGTTATGTTGATCGCCTTGCTTCAAAGGTCTCTCTAAACCTGGTAACAGAGAGGGATAAAGCCATGCAAACTGAAACGTCTACAATGGCTACCTCTGTGCACAGCGCTAACGCAGGATAGCTACAGGACAAATGCCTCAATGGGGACCGCTTCGATAGTAGAGTTATTATCTAGGCGACATGAAGCATGATTTTGGTCAGAAAATGTCAGTGGCTTGTCAGTGAGTCAGTCAGCCGGCTAGCACACCCCGTCTGCCTATCTGTGGGAGAGGCTCCGCGCAGCACGGCTAGCCTGGCCGTCGTCAGTCGCTGGCGGTTTGGGGTATTTCAAGATGCCCTGTATGGGTGTTAGCTCACTAGCTAGCTACCACCAGCTCAGCAACAGTAACACAGCGGTGGGATTGGTGTGGTCGGGCAGGGTGGAGAAGTGAAAGTGAGCGAGTGTGTATGGGGGTTAAAGTGGTGAGCATGGGAAACGTGACCGTTTTGGACCCGTTTTGGTCCCAGTACATACATTTGCATTGCATCCCTTTCCTCTGGAAGATTTTGTTCATTGAAGTTCACATTCATGTCACGTTGACAGCTCTGTGGTCTCGCAGTGATTCTGGGACAACACAGACTGAAGGGCGGGTGTCGCAGGAAAGCAGGAAGTGATGTATAAACCTTTAGCAACCTTTTACACAAATGTAGAAGTTATGTTATTTATCTGTTTTACACAACAAGGGTTAAGGTTCAGCACTCTGTGGTCAGAGTTCAATATTTCGGAGTGAGGATAACACAGGGCGGAAAGCAAACCTCAGCTCCCTGTCTTCCTACAATTAGCTTTATTTAAACTCTACACAGCGTGTAATCAGGCGGCAAGGAAGCCACATTGATGACTATGGAGTTTACTTGTTTCCTCTCTCTCTCTGTGTCTCTCTGTCTCTCTGTCTCTCTCTCTTTAGTGCACGTTCTCCCTGCCACCAAGGCCAAAGAAAGCCTGTGGACCTTGTTTGAAGGTAAGTTTTCACCCTGTGTGTGTGTGTGTGTGTGTGTGTGGTGGACAGTATCGTCCTTGACTGTTAAAAATAGCCCTACCCACAAAAACACTACAGTACCTTAAATAGTTCTATTTAAACATGTTCATGACCATATTGTTTTTTCATATTTCTGTTTTATGAGAGCGAGAGGCAAAGCAATGCATTTGAAGCCAATTTACTGTCGGACTAATGAGAGTGTGTGTGTGTGTGTGCACTTTAGACGTGTACCTCTGCGCGGTGCTGATCTGCTCGGTGGGCCTGCTGTGTATGTGTATGTTCACGGTGACGGTGACCTGCCAGTACGTACAGAGGAGGCAGAGGTTAAAAGGTCTGCATCGCCGTCAACATCACAACCTCACCTCCGCCGACCTCTGATCTTTGCCCAGCTCGGCGTCTCCTACATAACTGACTTTAGTCTCTTACCCTCTTCTCTTAACCTCTCTCTCTCTCTCTCTCTCTCTCTCCATCCAGAAGTTTACATTTCACAGGAATAATTTAACATCTGTCACCATATCTGTGATCATGTTTGTGATTCTATGCTTTATCCCCGTAGATAATTACCACTTGGTCAAAAACCCTCAGAACAGGTAAGCAAACTTTACTTAACTTTACTTTAAGGGTGACGTTTTACTTAGCTATGTCCTGACCTGACTTGGTCAGTTTATTTGCAGGAATAACAAAATAACAAGAACACTACATTAGCTCATGGCCACACTAACCCTCTTGTAAACTGGTTTTACCCCAGCTCAGGAGAGACAGTCACCAGTGTCATCAGTGTGTCTCCTGCCTTGCCTAAGAAGGAGAGGAAGTACAGGAAGAAAAGGAGCAAGGAGCACCAGGAGGAGGTACCGCCAGAGATACCAGCTAAAGGTACACGTCTCTGCGACTGAATTAGCGATGAAACTCCAAATTCATCGCTTTATACTTCGGGAAACAGTTCAACTAGAGGTAGAAGGGTTTTTGCTGACTTGCATTGAGTTGGAGCAGGATTTCGCAGTCTGTTTTTTGGTTAGAACACATTTAGGAGGTCATTACAGGTATTGAAAAAACTTCCCAGCTCCCAATTTTCAATCCCCGGCTCTAAAAACATGTAAACGTTGTGTGTAGGCGAGGGTCTGTTGCGGTTGTGGTTTTGATGGAAAGGCCTGGTTCCTGTTGCACAGACAATATGTTTAGCCCCAGTCCCTATCTGTGAAACCACTAACTTTTATTTTGTCTCTTCAGCTCCCATTGGAGATAAACTGCGGAAACCCAAACTTTTAAAGCCACAACCGAGGAAAGTGGTTTTGGTGAGTATCATACATGCCCTCTTTCCTGGATTGATCCCTGTAATGAAGTGAGTGTTTTAAGCCTAGCAATCTGATTGGTCAAAGACGTGTTGCAACCCTGCTGACAATTGGCCAAAATTTTAACCAATAAAAGTTTCAGCTTATCAGTTGCTATGCTCACTGTTGTGGTGAGCTGCAACAGCATGCCGAAGAGAGTAATGTTTTCTCCTGTTTTTTATTTTTATGTAACACTATGTAATATAAAAGCCATTACCTAATAGGGCATTCTTTACTGAGATTATGTGTATTTCAGTAATGCTGACAGTACAGCAGTGCTCCTGACCAAGGGGACGTAATCCCGTAGTGTTACACTTAGATACATAGCTGGTAAATGTATTCCCACAATGTACTACTGAAAGAGTAGTTTAAGATACACGAAAAGAAAATAGACTTTAAAAATGGCATTGCAAGTTATATCGCAATCGCAGTATCTGCTAAAATAATCGCAATATGTTTTGTCCATATCGTTCAGCCCTAGTCGCACGAAATGCTTTGATTTTCTAACGGCCCTTTCACCGGACCGCAAAAAAAAAAACATAGAAATGCTGTGACCTGAACGTCGTTGTACAAATCACCCCGTCTTCCTCCCCCTCCTCCATTACTATTGGCCCTTTGCTCCTCCTCCTCCTCCTCCTCCTCCACCTCCTCCTCCTCTTATCAATCACTGCCACCTCCCTCCCTCTCCCACCTTCCAGCCAAAGATAGCGGAGGAGAGCCTGACCTACGCAGAGCTGGAGCTGGTGAAACCTCTTCCGGAGAGCAAGGCGTCGTGTACAGGCACCGTGTACGCTCAGATACTGTTCGAGGAGAGGCAGCTGTGAGGGAACACAGACGCGCACCCACTAATAACTTTATAGTCTGTATTATTGTTTTGTACGCCAGTGGTTTATGTATAAAGTATTGTCTATTTATAGTCTGTATTATTGTTTTGTACGCCAGTGGTTTGTGAATGTTTTTCACAGTCACAATTGTAATGACATGAAATTATGATTCGATTTTGAATTGTGCAAACGGTATGTTTTCATATTTCTCAGCCTAACTTCCCTGTTATGAAGCTAACATGTTTTATACTGTATACTAGAGTTTGTATGTTTTGCAAGTTTCACTTCTGGTTTGTCATATCTGCTTCAACATCTGTGCTCGGTCTGGTACTTTGTGTGTGTTTACAGGCGTAGCTCGTAATGACCACAGCTGTAGAGGGTTGACATTAGGGCAGCGATTAGCCTCAGCCACTCTCAGCAGACAAGTTTCTGTTACCACGGCAGCCCTTTTATCCGGTGCCAACATCAGCTGTCGGTGCCACAGCCTCCCCCTCCCACACTCACACCCCCACACACACACACACAAGCATGCAGACATCCTCACACATAAACAAACAAACACACACACACACAGACGCAAGCATGCAGACATCCTCACACACAAACAAACAAACACACACACGCGCGCAGATGTGCAGCGCACACGCGCACACAAACACACGCGCGCGCACAAACGCACTAACACACACACGTACGAGGACGCACTCACGTGTATACACACGCATACTGGACACTCGCACGTGTGACATGATACTACAAACGATGACAAGCTAATAAGACTTTGACATCAGTGTAAATCGCAATAACCGCAGAACGTATAATCCCGAGGTCGTTTTCTAGGTTTACCTTGTGATAACAACAATCTTTTAACAATCACGCGTACCGTCGATGCTCACATCTAGCTCTCTAAATTTCCGTGGATGTGAGTGTGAAAATGCCTAGTCCTCTTTTTCCATTTAATGATCCTCTGGATTTAACCATGGAAAAGCAAAGGAGAGCAGAGAGAGGGTTGTTTTTCACTCTCTCTCTCTCTCTCTCTCTCTCTCTCACACACAGTGAACTTGAAACCCAGACACAAAGGCACCATATCCCCCACCCCACACACACACACACACTATCACTATCTTCCGTGGAGATGTCCATTCAGATGTAGCCAATCTTAGAAGTCCCTCTGTTTTTCTGAATGCTTACTGAACTACCTTCGCACGTAGATACAGAATAAATACATAAAGTGGGACTTGCGACTACAGTGGCTACCACTGCATATAGATGACTAACTCCAAGACTGAGCTGGTGATGGACACCACAGAACAACGCCTGAATCTCTCTGCTAAGACAGACGGATGATGTAGACCGGAGGTTTACATCTACGCGCGCGATGACTGAAAGTGAACTTTCAAGGGTGAGCAGAAACGTCTTAAATACGTCCTTATACTGTGAAGTGTAAAGTCTCCTCCAGACCGCATTGTCCTTAATGGGAGGCCTCTAACTAGAACCATGTGTGTGAACTGTGCTGTGCTCTCTCGCTCTCTCTCTCTCTCTGCCCACCGCTGACCTCTGCACTCATCAACATTCCACTCTTAATTTCTTCTGTTCATTTTTTGTACATTTTAACTGTACAGTTTGTATTAAAGTGTAAAGTAAACATACAATTGGATGTGTGCAGTTGAGATGGTCTTTGAGGATTCGTACATTCATATGCCGTTGTGGTTTTTTATCGAAATAATCGAATGATAAAAACAACTGGTTTCATGTTGAGATGTTTACATTGAAACTCTCTTAGGCATAAAGTAAGTATTTTTTTTCTATTTTATTTATTTTATTTACAAGCAAGTGATTAATTAATGCAGCAATAAATCAAATTATTACCTTACATTGGCTTCTAGTTAAATAGAACTGATTTAAGATTATATTGATTACTTGTAAAGCAAGCAGCCTATATCGTGCCTAATTAACTCCATATGTACAAAATAATACTCGCAGTTCTACAGATAAAGCTCTTTCTTCGATCGTTCCATTGACATTAAAGTCAAAAGGTCATTTGCGATCAATCAGGGAACATCGCGGCTGAGGAACAACAGTTTACGAACTACGCTACCCATGATCTACGCTACCTACACTACCCCTTAAGCTTATCTTTCTATCAATGCACTGCCCTTTTCTTTTTGCGGTGCTGGTAGATTTAGCTCTGGTTTGGACTAATGAGGAGATAGGAGAGGGAGGGGGCAGCTCTGGATGGGTGTCAGCAGGCCTTGCGGTGGTGGGGGCGCTCTAATGAGAGAGAAGGAGGTTTCAATTCCAGGTTTAGTTTATTTTCACATACAAACTGAAAGAAATGAAAAAAGAGACGTGCAACTGCAGTGGGTGAGACAGAAACCCCAAGAAGACTGTAAAAACCTAAAAAAAAATATTAGGAGAAGCGCAATAATCAAGATGGCAAAAAGAGACAAAGGTGAAGTGGGCAATGAAATCCAGATGACGCCAAAACTCAACACAGGACATTGGTAGAAGATCAATAAAATGTATAAATAACAAGTAAGGGAAATAAAATAAATTATAATTATTTAACAGCGTGGGATTGTTTGGGGAAGGCAGGAAGAGTTTATGGAACTGAAGGAGGAAGGTTTAAAAAAACACAATGATCAGGAAGTATAGGTTGGAGAGACAGAAAAACAAACAAACAGACAGACAGACAGACAGTCAGACAGACAGACAGACAGACAGACTTACTTGTGGGTGTGGAGCAAGTTGAGGCGGGTTGCCTGAGGGAGTCCCACACAGAGACAAATTCACAAGCAAAAATGAAAAACAGCAGTCTGCATGCAATCTCATAAACCAGCTGAGGTCCTCAGTAAAAAGTTAAAACAAAACAACATCCACTGTTGGCTCTGGAAGGATGGAGCCCTCGTCTGTCACCGAGGCACACCGCCTTCCAGACACGCTATCATCACCATCAATACCACTGAAATTGTAAACACGCAGTCTAGATCTAGTGTATCCCGTGTGTTTACAACAACTTAGGTTACAAAACCTAGTATATGGCTGGACCGTGTACGGTCAATGTGCTAGAGGGCTTTTAATTTGAAATGGATACATCGGCCAATGGGGAAACTCCAACACTCGGCCGACCGATGGTGTAACTTCATCACAGTCAGTCAGTGACTCGGGGACGGACAGACATTTGCGTTTATTGGCTGTTGACCGCTGTCGTGGTCCAGCCAAAACTAGGTAGCATCACTAGCCTAACTCACAGCATGATGAAAGACTTCACTCCCTGGAAGTCACAGAGAGCTTGATAGAATGTCCTCTAGGCTACTCTGACATCGAGTTTTGAAACTGGTCACCGATGGTCACAGGGGGACACTCCCACCGTGTTATAACAGTGACGACTAGAGGAACGATTGTAAAACTATCACCTCTTTGTCCCTGATTCCTACTTAATACGTAGTACGTTACTGTGGGTTACTATACATGTACAGTACAGTGGTACCCATTGTAGAAGTCCCCCTGTTTATCCTGCATCTATCTAGCATTGGTACCCATGGCAACTTTCTTGAACATCACACACTCATTTTTTTTAGGTTGTAACACAAATGTATTCCACTTACTACACCATTCCCTGACTGAAAACAGGAAAAACTTAGTTTCTTCCTAACAATCCCTCTCGAGGATAGAGTCAGAGTTCAAAAGTAGTTCAGAAAACATGCCATATAAAAGGGCCACTAATGTAGCTACTGGCTACAGCATTAGCTACTAGCTGGTTGAGAGACAGTTTATCTTAGTTTTGTGTTATACTAATATAATATACTAATTTTGGTTCTACTGTATTACATTAAAGCGAGACTTGACAGCAGTACCACGATAGAGGCAGGATAAATGCATGAACTGGGAATTATACGATGGCAATGACTGTACAACCCTAAAAGCTATTCCCCTGGACTAAATCTTGTTGCATTCACTCAAATAGTGTTTTGGTCACTGGCTCACACTCAAAAGTGTTTGAGAGGCACCCATAAACTGGTGAGGCATTACTCGACAAGAGCAATTTATCAGTCTGTAGCAACGACAACTGTCACCTGTTAGTGCTATGATTCAAACCTCCTACTCTTTTGTTCTGTGTAACTCAAAGCCAAGTGGAACTAATAGGAGACAGCTTGTGGCTCCCTGGCTGGCTGGCTGGCTGGCTGGCTGGCTGGCTCCCTGGCTGGCTGGCTGGCTGGCTGGCTGGCTGGCTGGCTGGCTGGCTGGCAGGCAGACTTTCTGGCATGCATGCTTGCTTGCTTTTTGCCCCTTTGGGTCTCACAATGATGACATCAAACCTTGGTGACATCATAGATGGGTAAAATTCATGAAAGCTGCAAATGTTGTAATTATGAAAATGAGTGCAGAATAGAGTTTCCCGCTATGGATTTCTATATGTTTTTCTTTGCCTTCATACTGTTAAGTGGCACATTTCCTGTCTAGAAGTGACTCAAACATGACGTTCACTGCTTACTAGGTTATCTGGGATTCATTATAAAATTTCCTCAGGCAGGTTGTTCGAAAAACTTAGCAGCCCTGATCACAAATGATTGTTCACCTTTAGTCTTTAACCTTGGTTTCAAAACCGTCAAACGTTTGTGTAGACCACACCAACAACAAGCAGACTTTAAGAAATACAGTTGCACATTTCTTATTTGATCTAGCCAGCCAAAAGCGCTTTCTCAAAAAGACTGATTGGTGAATACTACGTCAAATGAATTTTAAATGTTCTCAGATGGAACGTCGACAAACATTTATAAAATTAATGTGCTCTTTGAACTTCCAGGCTTCTTGACAGGACAATGTGACAGGCCTGTATTCCGTCAAAAGGAAGGAAAGCAGCACCCATTCAAGGCTTTAGATAAACACAAGGGAATGACTCTGTCCCTATGGTGCCAGTTTTCCAAAACATGTCAGACTAGAATCACTCATCTGTTTACAAACAGAGGTTTACCCTTGTTTTGAGTTACGAGGCCTAAACAACAGTTCATAAAGATGACAAAGTATTCAAAATGATTCTGGAAAGAAAAAGTCCCAATGAAAGTAACCATAACAGGCCGTTTGTTCCACGTGTTTTATCCAAAGCGGCACAAAGCTGGGTCCAGTTGGCGCCATTTAATTTGTTTTAACCTTTAGCAATCCAAGGGAGGTTGGCTCAGCACACGGGACATATTTCAAAAAATCCCTGCTTCACACTCACAGTTACACACATTAACGCCTCAGAACTGGTATTTTTATTCAAGACTTTTAGCTGACACACTTATCTAAAGCAACTTACACTGTTAAGTGCATTCATACCAGTAACAGGGGAAGTAGCCAGTAGCCAGTAGTCAGTACAGTAGCCACTAGCCATTACAGTAGTGAGTAAAGTAGTCAGTAGCCAGTACAGCACTTTATTTTTTGGGGTGGCGACTTGAAAAGGTTGAGAACCGTTACTCTCGGCTGCCACCATCCAAGCTCGTATTGATTTACTGCAGATTTTTATGCAAACGATGGACCTTGTTTACCAATATCGTATGTTCAAGACACTGACATGTAATGAACACGCAAAAAAAAAAAACACACGTCATGTTCGTAAAAACGTTTTATTGTCAAATGTCAAGTTTAAATAGGGTGCATAGCGTGTATTCCTTTTAGACTTCACATTGTTGTGCTCCTGTCGTAGCCATGGAGATGTGACCCCTAAAGACTGCGGGTGCGTTCACCAGCTCTATGTAAATCAACGTCAACATTAAAAGGTGTTACCACTGTATTCAAAAAGGAACTTGTTTTGATGCACCGATTCAATACGTCTAGATATCGTGACGTCAATATAAACGATCCATGAGAGACTTCCATCACTCTGGGGCGTAACAACCATCACAAGCAGTCGATTGTTCCATTCTTCTTGAAATTCCAACTGAATACAAAAGGCCCTGCGAGGACAATTGGATAAACATTTACCTTGGTCGTTACCCGCGACAAAATGGCACCTTGGTATCGTCTAATGACTGACAGACAACACCAGGAAAACGCAACAGGCTTTAAAGCACAGCCTACCATCTGTGAAGTAACACAAAAAGACAGGAAGGAAGGAAATGTGAGGAGATGAACGGACATCCTTGGGGACAAAATGTTGAAAAAGAAAAGCACAATTTGTGGACAAATGGACTTTCACTATTTTACAACAACGTTGGTTGTATCTGCTTGCGATCTTTCTTTCTTAGTTTCTCTCTCAGATTGCCTGTTGCTACTCTACTTTCTTCTTTCAATGTTTCTTTCTTTCTTTTTTCCTTCCTCTCCCACTCTGTCTCTCTCATGCATGTTCAGATGTATGCACAGTACACACACACACACACACACACACACACACACACATAACCATGCACTCACACGTGCATCAAGATACACAGGTATGGACAGATGCACACACAGACTCTGACACACAAACACAAACAGCCATATCATATACCCGTATACACACTATGCATACACACACACACACACACACACACTTGAGTAAACACTCTACTCACATTCCAAATCATTAAATGTAATCTAAACCTCTGTGTTCAGAAACTCATTCAATTAGGTCAGCAAGGTCCATTTCCTCCAGTGT
>OMKK01029511.1:0-10888 GCA_900302305.1 Polymixia japonica | reverse complement strand
TTTCTTTTTTCCTTCCTCTCCCACTCTGTCTCTCTCATGCATGTTCAGATGTATGCACAGTACACACACACACACACACACACACACACACACACATAACCATGCACTCACACGTGCATCAAGATACACAGGTATGGACAGATGCACACACACACACACACACACACACTTGAGTAAACACTCTACTCACATTCCAAATCATTAAATGTAATCTAAACCTCTGTGTTCAGAAACTCATTCAATTAGGTCAGCAAGGTCCATTTCCTCCAGTGTGAGCTGCATATCATCTGAACTGTACTTGACATGGCTGAGGAAAATGACTCTGGCTAATAGGCCATATTACATTATTACTGTCATATGGCATTTAGGAGAAAAAACACTTTTTAATGTTCCTAACATAACAAAAGCCAGCATGTTAGACGAGGAAGGCGGAGGTGAAAAAGGATATGACCAAGGAACGAGATGAATTTGTCTCTGGTTTGCGTGTTTGCTCACACAACAACACGTCACATAACATAACGTTTGCGATTTGACGGATGCTTTTATTGAAAGCACTTTACATTCCTCACTGGGTGGGTCCAGTGGGAATTAAACCCCTAACCCTGCCAGTGTTTGTGTGTTCTACCCCTTGAACCGTACAGGACCACCAAACACCCTGGTGACATTCTCTGGATTAAACAATTGCCTGTGTATTATCATGTCATTGTAAAATATCCATCAGGGATTTCTAACACTATGTGACATCACAAACATCACGATAAAAAAGACATCTCCCCTGCCATCTTTTGAAGGATGTGTAGATGAGAATCAGTGTTTCATCTAATTTTTGTTTGTTGTGGTGGTACAAGGCTTGGACCCATAGCATGTGGATCCCTTGGGACGAAATTTTCCAAAAACAGCTGTTACATACCTAATTTCTGTGACTTTTAGACTAAAATTTTACATTAAAATCCAATACAATCAAGTTGAAATAACTGAATAAATGTGACCCAGACTCATATTACATTTAATATAAGGGTAATTTTATTAAGAAAAAAAAAAAAAAAAAAAAAAAAAAAAAAATATATATATATATATATATATATACAGTATTATAGCCACAATTCTCAATTATGTGGTTCCAGCCAAAAGGAACAAATTAAAAAGTATATGAAATAAAATCATCAATCAAGGCAGACTCACAGGAAATTGGACCATTTGCAGGAGAAAAACCAACTGTAGCGTGATGGATAGACTTGTGAAGACAGAGCTGTAGAGAACATTGTAAAAAAATGATTACACTGAAGTCCATTTGGCTACAGCTTTCTCTGTATTTCTACCGACAAAATGAATGACCAATACTGATTTTTATCTAACTTCAATCCCAGGTAATATGTGAATAAATCTCTTCCCTCCTGCTGTCGCTCTCTGACAGATGCGCTCCGAGCCGAGGGAAGCACACGCATCTGCGCATGCGCCGTCCACAGAGCAGAACCCAACTTTACGTATTGATTTAAACAATATTACACTCGACGGTGCTGTTTTTACTATTATTGCCACGACACTGATGCGGTTTAGGAACGAGAAGATTACCAACAAAAAGGTTACTGTCTTTTTTTATTAACGTTATTCATCTAAATCTAAACATATCACACATTTAATGGTGAAAACTAGCGAGTTTATAAAGTAGTTCCTTAGTTACGCAGCGAAGCGATGAAACAACTGCTTCTCCGTTACCATGGAAACGTTGAACCGTCTCAGCTAATGTGTTGCTCTATGTTGGTATTATTACAGCGATGAAAGTGTGCTTTTTTTCAAGTTCAAGTTCAACTTTATATGTCCCCTAAGGGCAATTGGTTTTGCAACATAAAGTGCAACATAAAACAAACATGAAATGACTAACAGACTCAGCAGCACTGCATCAATGAACAAACATAATCAAAATCAGAACAGCAATAAGAACAGTACAGTGATGACTGTCCTGTCATCCCCCTACATAAAGTATGACCAGCATAGCATTACAATCAAAATACATCAACAAATCGCCCAGCGTCAACAACATAATCAAGAGATCAACATAAACATCATCCTCCAAGTAGGCCTACATACTCATGATGGGCTGAGTTTCCCTGAGTTGTGGAGGGTAATGGCTGTGGGGATGAATGAGTGTTTGTATCTGTTTGTCTTGATTGAGGGGAATCTGAAGTGGGTGCCCGAGGGTAGGGATTGAAACTCCCGATGAAGAGGATGGGGGCAGTCAGACAGGATGGAATTAGCCCTCTTCATCATATGAGTGTAATACAGAACAGACAGGCTACTCTGCTGGACACCTGCAATTATGCTGTTTGTTTTCACTATTTTAGCCAGTGCTTTATCATGATTTGAGAATGGCTGGAACGGAATGACTATTTTGACCAATCAGAATGCTAGGCTGGAACTACCCGTTGTATAGCCCGGAGCAAAGCATTGACTGATGGAGCAGAGAAGGAACACATGGGATGATAATAACCAATAACGGCAAAAAATAAATAAAAAAATGAACTAAATAAATAAATAAATTGCCATCATTTATATATAAAGGGGAAACATGAGAACTTGGTACAGTGAGATGACACAGCACCCCCTTTTGGCATGTGTGAGTTACTTGTTGGCATCATAAGGTAAATGTGCATCATATCAAGTCAGACTAAATATAGGCATGTAGCAGCTGACTAACATCTAAGGTATGACTGTGATATATTATACAGCTAGTGACAGAACTGTGCGTGTGCATTTGTGTGTGTGTGTGTGTGTGCGGGTATATGTGCGTGTGTCTATGGTATGCTTGTGAGTGTCATATCCTACAGTATGCAACCATGTGACCGCTATATCATGCCAAATGTATGGGAATATGGGTCAGACTGGATGCTATTTACAAACACCACGGTGAGTTAAAAGGCAAAGGTTATGCCTATCACCACTTGTTTTTATGTGTTTTTTAGTGGATTTATTGTTTTTGAGCTTTAATTAGGCTATGTATTTCCTATTATAGGTTCATACCGTGTTTCTATATGTTTCTATTGTGAACCCAGTCTGCAAACCAAACTTGAATTGAAAAGGAAAAAATGAATTGAATTGAATTATACTATTGTTGAACTTAATAACTTATTGCCAGCAATAGTTAACTGACTTCTACGGCATAGATAATGCATGTTAGCAATATATAATATTAAATTACAATATAATATATAGGCTAATATTCTAGAAAGAACTGTCAACACTACTAATTAGTGGGCTATATACAGTATAAAATACATGTTTGAAGGGGGACTTTTATAACAGATTAAGTTTAAAATGCTAGCTGATATTTAGTCTACCATAAAGCAACATCAACAAAGGTTCATCAACCTTTTACTTAATTGACTTATTAGTGTGCTTTAGCCTTTAAAGTATTGTTGGTACACAATAAATACCATGTCACTACCTACTTACAAGTGTTTAACAACACAACAATGTGAGTGCAAAGTGTACAACCTGTTTGTTGTTGTACTTACATATTGTTGTTGTCACCTTGGATAAAACTTATATAAGAAAGATTTTCATGCAGCCCTTAGGCAGTATTAATGACGACATTTAAACTTTATAATTTCTGTTAAATACAGAGACAGAAACAACAAACTGCTCTTGCTATTCCCCATACAGGCCTCAGCCATAGCCGTAAACTACTGGGACCAAACACCAGTTGCCTAGGAACAAAAGAAAACAATCCCAATAGCAGGCCGTGCAGGCCAGAGCTGTAAGCTGCCTGGCGAAGAGCGACTAAAAAAGTCTAATCTTTCTACTTCAAACGACACCAGTCTGCCTACGCTTCCTGGTTTTTATTTACAAGGCTCTTCAGTGACATCTTAATGTATAATTCACAGGCTAGAGAGATGGAAAGATACTTCACTGAC
Organism: Polymixia japonica; assembly: GCA_900302305.1. Classification (NCBI taxonomy): domain Eukaryota; kingdom Metazoa; phylum Chordata; class Actinopteri; order Polymixiiformes; family Polymixiidae; genus Polymixia; species Polymixia japonica. The sequence continues at coordinate 6,977 of OMKK01029511.1, read as the reverse complement.
ACGCTGGTTGCCGCAACTGGGGAGAGACTTCCTGTTTCTTAGCTTTGGAGACTGATTGAGCGAGTCTCCCCCTCTTCTGGTTTGCTGTGCTGGAGCTGAGGCAGTGGTTGGACTCTGATGCTGGTAAGAGATCAGTGCCTTGTCATTTTACATTTTTTATTATTTTGTTAACAAAAGTTGTAGATGTAGATAAGAGAAAAATCCTTTTACTTCCACCTCTTGTGAAAACTCTGATATAAGCTATGGTTGTAGTACATGGATATACTTTACTATACTTTATTAACATTTTAATAAAAGTCTAAAAGTATAATTTTACAATCATGACATTTTACTTTTATTCTGTGATAACATTCTTCTAAACCCTCACTTGGTTTCCTCTCCAGTAAAACTTTACTTTACAGAAACGTATTCCAGTGTTTAACCTTTGAATAATCCTATGGAAACTAATTGCAAATACACCATTATACTGGATTAGTATCTAATGAAAATTTCCTTGAAATATAATGTTCTCAAGGCTGTAAAAACAAAATGGAAATACAAAGTGTACAAATGTAATGTTTGCACCTGTTTGCACATTGTGTTGTTACACCTGTGTAAGTCCATTATGTATTAATGAAAATCTAGCACAGTGTTAGTGCGTACTTTTGTAAACTCTGTTTTGAAAAGTACTATAAAAAGAAAGTTTATTATTATATTATTATTATATTACACTACTCTTCCATAACTTAACGTGTTATTGTGGACTTTCATAGGTAACATCTTTTTTCACAACTTCTCCATTGTCTACTCCTTTGGCACTGTGGATAACTGAGTACCCCTTTGAAACAGCGAGACCTGATTAAACAGTAACTTAAGAACACTTCCTTGTGATTTCTTGTGTCCATCCCACCCTCAGCAACATGGCCAAGGGGAAGAAGAAAAGCAATGAGCCAAAAGGTAAGAAGATCACCTTGAAAATGGCTAAGAACTGTCTGAGAATGACTTTGGACGGTAAACGTCGTCTTGACCTGAGTAACCAGGACATCACCACTGTGCCAAAGTGCATCCTGAAGCTGTGCGATGTGGATGAACTGGACCTCAGCAGAAACTTGATCAAAAAACTGCCGGACTTCATTGGCAAGTTTGCCGACCTCCGCTTCCTGGATCTGCACAGCAACCACGTGAGTATGTTTGGACTTGAGGTTGTGAACTTTAGTTTATCTTTAATTTATGTAACTACTGTAGAGCTGTAACCATTGTATAAGTCCCACTTTTTTAACAAATCTTTAAAACGTTTTCGGAGAAATTCACCCTTTGGACAACTTATTTGGACAACCGGTTATGTGATGAGAACACGAACACCAAAACCATCCATGTATAGTCAGTAGATCAGTTGCTCCGGTAATGAACTTTCAAGAAGGAATTGTCTTTGGTACTAATGCTGCATAAACGTAGACAGTATCTCCTACAATGGCTACCACAATATGTAACTCGCCCAACTTTCCACCAGAAAAAGCCAACCCTGATTAACTGGAGCCAGTATCCAAGGAATTTGTTAATCACGTCTTAGCCTAGGTTGTAATGTTATCTGTACATAGAGTGTACAGACACACAGACCAAGATGAAAACAATACCCTGTTAGCATGCTTGCGTACACGCGTATGTAACAAAATATCCGTGCGACACTACTTTAGAACGAGTGACAGAGAAGTAGAGAAGGAAAGGAAATAAGATTTGAGGAGAGATGCAGATTGATGCATATTAATATATACTATATCAAAGGGTCAAATTCAATATCCACTTTCACTATGTTACCAGCGGAAATTATTTTTTTTCTACCCTGACATGATGTACAGTATCTTAGACTGTATCATACATGTGACACTGTGTTATTGTGATGATTAACTATAAAATGAAACAGATTAAGACGAGACGTAATGAAAAAAAGAGCAGGAAAAAAGTGATAAAACAAATTCATCGCAAATTCCAAGTTTGTAAGCATCACAGTGTGGTTTTAAAGGCTTTATAGGGTTTTTTGCCCCCGTGGTCGACTCTGAGGCCTGCCTCGCCCCTCAGGCGCAAAGGTTTTGCTTAGTGTGTTTAGTGTATTTAACGTATGAATGTGTGTGTGTTTTCTCTCCTCAGTTGGAGCACATCCCTGAGTCCATCGGCCGTCTCCAGAACCTGGTGACCTTGAACCTGTGTAACAACCGCCTGACCGCCGCCTCTCTCCCGTGCGAGCTGGGTCTGCTCCGAAAACTCCACAAGCTCAACCTGGGCCTCAACCAGCTGGAAACCGTGCCGTCGTTCATCGGCGCGCTCAAGGAGCTTCGCCACATCGGCCTCTTCAACAACCGGCTAACCCGCCGCCCCGACTGCCTCCGGGGACTGAACCATCTCGAGAGGGTCAACATCGAGTGTAACCCCTTCCCCCCGGAGCGAGCCCCGGAGCTGGATCCTATCAAGAGGGTGGAGTGCCTCTACCTGGTCAAGGAGAGCTGCCTGTGCAGAGACTGCCTGGGGAAGTGCCAGGTGGAGAGGAAGAGGATGGAGGACAGAGGGAAACGGGAAGCGGTTAAGCCCAAGATGATGTTCGCCGGGCTGGTCTCGCCCAACTCGGTGGCCCAGGCCGACCCAGAGACGTGGAGGTGACATGGGGGTTTGTGGACCCTGGAGGATCATAGTGGGCTGATGTTTTTTATTTTTTATGAGATAATATTTTTAAAAGCTTTTTTTTAATCTCCTGCTCTATTTTAAATGCTATTTTTACTATGAAAATACAATATTTACGCATAGCACATATCAAATTTTGAATCATCATTTTTGTTGTTTTGGTGCTAAGTCATTGATAAAGGAGATATTTTCAAACAGTACCTTAGCACGCAGCTGTGGGGTGGCAAATAAACTTGGACTACAGCGCCATCTACTGTTCAACATCTAAAGTGCCCCATCAACCATGCATGAAATGAAAGTGCTGTGATGTATTTTACACTTTCTCATTTTTGTCTCTTCATACATCTTTTTAGTTGTTAAAATAAACTAGCTGTGGTTTCATGCGGATCATAATGCAATGATGTCTCCATTGTTACATTACTGCACCAACTTGTAAAAGCAAAACAGTAAGTGTGTTAGACAGGAATGGATGAGAACTCATATGAGCCCCACCAACCCAGGAACAAAAACATAGTGTAACGTTTTTCTTAACGACTGACATGGGATCGGTTTTGCCATTTTTATTAATGGTTAGGAAAGGAAATTGCATGAGAAACTCGATCCTATAAATATTATGTATGTCATATCAATCTCTTTAGCCTAGAGGGCAGCAAATTTGTGCCTTTAGAGTGTGCTGATAGAAGCCATGTGCACCAAAGCTATTAGTCAAACATGGTCATAGTGAAATCAAATGGGGAAAGGGCACCTGCCCGTTGTGGGTTGTAAACCTATAAATTATTACTTTAGATGACCCCCATTTTTTTTTTTTTAATTCATGCAAAATTGCAGGGTACGAGGCTTGCCCAGGGCACCCAGCATGCATCACTACACCAGCTGACAACCTTCAATCTAGGCCTTCTCGCCATCTCTTTTAAATTGCTTTGAAAGCCATACATTCCATGCCAAGTGATTTATCATGGTAATCATGGTAGTGGTATGTGTCTAGAGAGCATGATTCATATATTATAAATACTAAAATGTCTTTCCTTATTTTTTAAGAGACATTTTTTTTTACAGACATTGACGCCTGGGACTGCCCGGTACAACTACAGTCTTCTACTGTTGTTTTACTGCTGGCCACTGAGCAGCTGCACTCGAGAAATTGGATTAAATGCCTTGCTCAAAGGCACCTAGATGGTAGTTGTTAACGATGGCAAGAGCATGTTTCGTTTGCTTTGCAGAGTTTTCTCAGCTGGAATTCAAACCAGCCTCCCTCCGGACACAAGCTCGCTTCTCTAACCTTTAGACTTCGGCCATCTTGGAAAAGAGCCCTTATTTGTGTAACGAACAAATGGCCCCTTCCTTTAGAACTGCGCACACTGCCATGTTTAATCCCTGCTGTAGTTTATCACCAGATCTAGATTAGTTCTCGTTCATCGCCTACCTCAGTCTCATCTCCAGTGCTATGAACTGAAACAAAGCCAGCAAAGCATAAATAAAACAGAATTACCTTAGAGAGCCCGTGTAAAAATAAACACTGCCATTCAGTTTTCACCATATCGCTAAACTGAGGAGTGCTGAGTGGACAGGATTAACATCTCAGTAGATTGATTCATTAAGAGGCAAACAGTCCAGTATTGATTTAGTCATATAGTGAGATCTTACCAGCACTAAACCATGTAGGAACAAGAGCAAGCTATAGGGGAATATCACTTTTTTTAAGTTATGGGCACCCAACAGTTTTGTCTGCCACAGTTACAGATGTGTAGGCCATATTATTGTAATTTGACCTGAATGGTGATCTGGGATCAGCACTCCTAACCATGAATACAGCTTCTGGTTCTTGAATTGCAGGTATGACTTCACATCAATAAATCTAGCTTTAATGTCTTTCCATTGTACATTTGGCTGATGCGATTTGACATTTGTGATTTGAGATAAGCGTCTTCATCCATCACCACGGATGAAGCGTGGACTGCGAGACACAACGACTCAACATGTTTCACTTGGATTATTTCTCATCAAAAAAGTAGCCTAAAAAAAAAAAGAAGTGTACAGAAAAAAAAGCTGAGAAATTGATTGCTTTTTCTTTTCTCTTATTTCTGGTTGGCTGATCAGTGTGAGTTTTATTCAAATAGGTTCTGAGGCTAGAAGGGTGTTTGGTCACAGCTGAGCAGTCTGATGGTCTTTACACAACTCTCTCTGGCACACGGACACAGTCAGCATTATTGAAAATCAATCCGCACGCAAACATGTCCAGGTATCTCTGCTCGCTCGCTCTCTCTCTCTCTTTCTATCTCTCTCCCTCTGTCCTCCGTCTGTCTCTCACTCTCCAGCCCCCCTGACCCCCGGCATGACCCCCACCACTTACTCAATCACCTGAACACGTACCGACAGGCAGAATGAAGCAAAATGGCAATAGAGGCAAAGCAATATAGCCATAAATAGAATCCAATTAATTTTGATTGCATGGCCCTGGCTTCCTTATTGGCCAAGAGAAAGGCCATACAGCCCACATTGTTAAACTAAAAGACATGAAACCGGGTATCCCGCAGATTCAGGGTTTGGTTCGCTGCGAGCCGCGGTTTCTTTCAACGTTTATATTTTAGGCATCTATCTGACGTTGTAATCCAGAGAGATTTACGGCGAGCGTTCAGACAGCGGAGCGGCGCTCCAGTGACAGCGTTGTGATTGAACGCGTGACCTTTCCGTCACCTGACAGTCAGTCTAACTAACTAGACCACTCATTCACAAAGTAAATGATTCCCTGCAATGCATTTTAAATCAGTTCAGTTCAGTTTAGCTCATTGAATAGTGTCCTTTCTCTTTTCCTTTTGTTTTACAGATGACGCCCCACTTTCTACCGCATGCTCGCTAAACCACCGCTGCCCTTCGTTACTCCAGGCCTGATAAAAAGCCAATCAGCCATCAGAAATGATAAGCAATGATCTGGCGACTGGTTGGTGGAGAGACACTCCAATTATCTCAACAATAAACTGATGTGGTTCTTCTACGGGAGCAGTAACAATTGTTTGCAGGACTAACGCTGGACAGATGCAGGATAAATGCATTAAGAGGGATTTCTGTGGCTACAACTGTAACCACGCAACATAAGCTAGATGGTATCTTTTCCATTCAAGCATCTCCAAATTGATTCTGTTATGCTCCTTGGTGTTTCCTTTAGAACCTTTTGTTATCAGAGAAATATAAATAGACAGACAGATAGATAGACAGACAGACAGAGAGACACACATCCATACTGCATACCCCACAGTCTGCTGTCCTGTCAGCTCCCCTCATATCCATTAGTGGATGAAGTCATGGCCCATGCTAATTGTCACTGACAGAGTAGTCAGGGTAATGGGTAAAGCGGGGGTAAGAGAGAGAGAGAGAGAGAGAGAGAAGAGAAAGACAGACAGGACTCATGGGAATGTACCGGTCTGTCCTGTGACTCTCTGGTCCCGTCACACCACTCTCTTAACGAGCACCAATTTAATTCTCTCTCCACTAATTAAAGGATGCTGAGATGGCGTTTAGTCACTGAGCTATTACCAATTATGGGAGTGGGGTTTTAATTTAATAATCAAACGTTCTCCGTGACACTGATCATAACAAAAATAAGAGATAATGCTTTCCTGCACAATGACCTTAATTGAGTGTATCAATCTACTGTAGGTCTACGGAAATGGAAATACCTGCTGTAAAATCTCCCCATGTGTATAACAATATAATGTAAGAACAACAAAATTATTTGACTTTGTACCTTTAAACTGGCAACATAGTCCAAACGAAATCGAAATTGGCATATTCGCACAGGCTAAATGGTGGGTTTGCGACCAAAACGATGCATTGGGCTTCGATCGTCGTAGTGGGTGCAGGCTAGTATACACATATAATATATATAAAGGTGTGCAGGCTAGTATATAGTAAAGGTGTGCAGGCTAGAGCATATACCTGTATAACAGATACATAGTATAAAGGTGTACAGCCTAGCCAGCCCAACTAGACCAACTTTTCGTTTCGCCCCTCAACGCACCGTCGCCTGTAATTGGCCAACAACGCTTCTTGTGTTTCCGGGTTTCTTCTTGTCAGCATAAACATCGCGTCCAGCTTTCTCCTGCTCATTTTCCAAGATGAATCACTTCGAGGCTATACTTGCTGAAACCGTGAGAGGGTGTTAATTGCTATTGCCGATGTTTTGTTTGTTTTGGATTTCACCGTTGACGTTTATCTCCTGCCACCGCTACTCGAGAGCGCCACCGTGTGGCGTGAAGTCTCATTAAACGAGCTGACGTCATGACGCAGTGAGTATACTGGCATGTGTTCGACAGCATTTCAGCATATGT
>OMKK01029507.1:16546-37093 GCA_900302305.1 Polymixia japonica | reverse complement strand
AGTATTATAGATAGATTTTCTTCCATCTTTAAGTTAGGAACAATCTCTATCAGTCCATCCCTCAAAGGCAAGACCTTCATGTCTCCTCTCCCTCGGCACAGCACATATGGTTCTAAGAAACAATATTTCCACAGCTTTGTTAGGCCTAAATGTTTGACAACATACCTAATGGCATACATAAAACCAAGCTATCATAAGCAATACATTAATTAGCCAGGTAGAGATAGGCTTTATGCTATGATAATCATCTATATAGTGACACCCTATGGGCACATCGTGTAACTGCAAATTCTTTATCACAGTTGTTGGTCAGCGATTCATTGTTTCAAACAGCGCTATCATTACGACAGTTGATCTTTGATGCAACCCTTTTGTATGCATCCCTGATCTGATGACCTGGTCTTCATTGATTATCTGATATTGATGCTGATATGTCTGAAACAGCTCATTTTGATATAGCATCACTATAGTCGGCATGTCTACCATCACTTTGCCTCTTCCAGCAGATACTTTGCTTCTGGCAGGCAGCTCACACACAGCTGAGAATAGCTACTGTTCAGAAATACAGCAGAGGTCGTTTTGGTTTATGACAGAGTTTGAAAGAAAACAAAATAAAACTTGCATCTATCTTAGATATCTAAAAAAAATAAAATAAAACTGTACAACACATAAATCTCACAAAACCCAGAAACAGTTGGTTCAGGGAACATTTCTGAAAATGTAAAAAAAAAACACATCAGTGCTTTTCAGTTAATTCTACTGGCTTCATACTAAGATGCTCAGTCTCACATATCTGCTTGTTGCTGCTTTTACACTTTAAAGTGGAATGCTGGAGACTGTTGTTACATTTTGAATGCTTGTGTTTAAACAAATTATTGTACCACTGACAAAACAATGGGCATTCCCGGATTTTATTTTAATCTATTCAACCAACTTTTTCAATATTGCTCACAGAAAAGCCTGTCGAAACCTTTGAAGACTGTAGTCATCTCTGAAGCACTACACACTGTTACAGTTCTTTCTCTCTTCGTTCATCTTAGACCTGTTTGACACTGTACACCAGTAGCCTGCCACCCTTGTTGACCTGGTGATCTCTGGGTCTGCACTCTCATTGTTCACCATCAACACGCAGGTATTGTGAAGAGAATCTCTGTGTTCACCATGTATCCTCTCCACTAGGGTTTCCCAGGAAATTCTACCCAACTTATTTTTCACACTTTAGTCATCTCCTGTCTGGGCCCCTGAATTACTCCCCCCAGCCCTTGCTTGGCTTGGTTCCCTAGTGTTGTTTGACCTTCCTGGACTAACTAAGTCACTCCCTATCTGACATTGTAACTTGAAAATGTATCCCACTTTTCTGCCAGCTCTTCCTTGTTTAACATACAAGGTCATTCTGGAGTTATTGGAATGTTTTTTTTTTTACATGTTTTGTTTAAGCTTATTCTGGTGTTGCTATTTGTTAGTAATTTAGTGTCAGCTAAACTTCAGTAACCTAACCTAGCGATAACTGGCTTCTTGATAGTCACTGAAATAAATTTGTATCACGTTGGTAGCTAAGTATTTGTAGTTCCCAAGTTCATCTATCAAACTTTTTTTAACACTACAATACACTTTATCAATTTTTTGTTGTTAATGACAGCTGTGCGGAGTTAAGCTCAGATCTGTGGTTGAGCTAAATCAGCTATTGTTAGGGCTTTGTTAACATCAGACTCCAACACTCTGGGCACTGCGACAGCCATCATCAAACAATTGTTAGGGGCCCCCTAAACAAAGTCATGCTCATTGGCCCGCTGGCAAAGACGTTTTAACTAAAGACTTTGCCTGCACTTTGACTCAGGATCTAATCACAGAAACATGATCTTATTTGCAGACGGCTTAGATACAAAAGAGAGCCTGGAGATACAATAACACGCAACGTAAATAGCCTAGAAATCGAGACACGCACCTGCGGCATTCAACGCAACATAGCCTGCTTGAATGCACTTCAACCTGACCTAAATTGCGATAGGCAAGACTATAAAGTGCAATCAAACTTCATACGAGAATAGTGGGGAAAACAGTCTTTTAAATCTCACATTCAAGCACTTTGGCATTAACTGCTCAACTGTTTACATTGGCTTGGTCCAGGCAGTTAGACGGAAGCAGATCACTGAGGTATTGATGAAGCCTATATTTAGAGCCTGTCAAGCACATGGGGGCTGTTTATAACCCGGTTAGTCTGGGTTGTGGACTATAGGGCTATGCGAGGACTGCCTGAACACAAGAGACATGCGTTTATCTGGAGAAATCCCTCATTTTATAAATGTGGAAATATCTCTCTCAATCCGGGACATCGACATACTTTCATGATCGGTTTTGTTCCCAACGTTGTTGATATCAGTGACGAAGTTGTTTGCAACTATTATTTGCTGCTTTTTTCATCGAGACAGATCGACAGCATGAACGCGTCTCGGCCTTCATCGAGGTGTTCACTCGCATGTCTCGCATGGGAACAATCATACAAAGAAATGTATGTAAGATCAGAAATGTATGTAAGATCGGTACCTTGTTTAAATGCATGCTGGCGAGGGGTCGTCTTGATGGTCTCTGTATAGAGTTTTTAAGCGAAACGACACATTGTCTGGTAGCCAATGACAATCTGAAAAATCCTACGCTTGAGTTTTTCCCGATGTACATCCGCAACACAATCTGCACATATACCCATTTTAATAACGACAATGTTATTTAAAATAATTGGGGGGGAAATCTAAATCATATATATATGGTACTGTGACTTATAATTGACATCGGCGTCCTACAAAAAAAGTCCAAAATAAATTAATATTCATAGAATGTTGTGTGATTTTCTTATGGATCGGTTAGGATGAAGTATTATAGAATAAGCCTCTTTGGAACATGAACAATGTGTTTTTCAATACCATGTTTACAGTTAACTAGTTCCCTGTGTTTATGCTATTGTGACTTGGGTTGTTAAGCATGAGTATATTTTTAGATGCTTCACAATGCAATATGTGTCATACTGTCATACTAGTATGACACAAAATGCTGTTAAACAGATCAAGAAACGATTATTAAGAGTCAGGTGAGACAGAGTAAGCTATCCGTGTCAGGAGTCAAGATAAGCCGAACTTTTCAATATAAAACATCTTGAGCAATGCTCACATGGGTAATGTTTTGTGATGGTTGAAATTATTGCCCGCTGTATCCTGCTATCATGGCACCAATATTGCTCTCCTCTATTTTTCCCGTTCGCACTCATCCTACAATATCTCAGCACTGACTGACCAATAACTGTCCATTTCCACTTAGTGATATAGAGATAGTGGCACATGAATGGATGGCGTTCTTGTGCAATTCCTGAGGTTTCCAGAGAAAAACAAATCATCAACCCCACAGGGTATATTTTGAATTCTTAAGCCACTCTACCCCTTAAATTCAACTAATCAAGGGTCCTCATATTAGATTTACTCGCAGCATGGTCAATTTTGTAAAATGGTTGAAATTGGCTTACTAAAAACTTGAAATCAAGTATAAAAAAACATTAGATAAGTAGTGTGATGAATCAATACATTGTGTGATGAATGTTCACTTCAACAGAATAGCATACTTTTACTGTTAAATACCACACACTCAGACCTTAACCCCTTAGGTGATCTAACTTTATGTCTGTTTGTTATTTATACTTTCAGTGCTCTTTAAAGGATGAGGGAGATTTTCCATCCATTGTTTCATGCTCTGTCGCTATAGGCCTACAATGTCTTTTAGTTCTCTATACAGCTGCTGATTGACAGAGTATATTATGAATTACATTAGCAACAAAATATGTGGTATATAATACAAGAATAAAACGTTTAATAGACATATTTAGCAAAACCCCAAAACAAGGTACAACACTAAAATGACACCTATAAAGCATGGAGGGAAGTGGCTCTGGTTCATTCAGTGTTAGGCTATGTTATTGTTCGTTTAAATGTTGAATAAACTATTTATTAACATGTTCCTCAAATTTGATTTCAGTATGATATATAAAAAATACATTTTAAATAATGTATAACTTCAGAAAACAGTATGTCATAATTTACAAAGTATACCAACAACAAATATTTACTTTGGATTTTGTGGTGCCATCTGTTTGTAGGGGCCAATAAAGTTAAGTATTTAAGTAATTAAAGTTAAATATACTTCATTTGAAAACATTCCACTGATTTGGGCTCACCGTTCAGTTACAAATCCCTTGTAAATATATCACCTGCCTAATGTACATATAGACGACCAAGGTTACAGACAATATTTAATATGGGATTAATCATAATTACTTTCTCATTTTGTCACTATAGTTTTTGGTCAACTGAAAAGATTGTTCATTGGTTTGTTTCTCTGATTAAAGGGGTTTATTGAGTCAGGCAGTCATTTCAGTCATTACTGACCAGCTCTATTCATATTTACAGATTCATGGTGAAAAGAGTAGTCAGTAGTATTCAGAACCTCACACCTCTCAACCATTCAGGGTTAGAACTAAAATAAACACGTAAAGGCTTCAGTGTTATGGAATGAAACAGTCTCCTCTGAAAGGAAACTGAAAGGTTTTTGAATGCGACTCACCTTTTTGTTGGTGTGTTGACACTATATGAAATACCAGCACAAGAAAAGCAGAATCTAAACACTAATTAGGACAGAGGAACATTGCCTTTCCCATCATGAATAGTCCCTCAGGCATCTTTTTTAAAATCAGTCAACCGTGCACATCATCCACCTGCTGCTCCCAATTGATGGACGTCTTTTGTTCAAATTTTACTTAAAAGAGTCTAAATAGGTTTTTATAGGCAGTTTAGGCAGTTTGTACCTCATGACATATTAAACATTGCCTGGCCTCTGTGGTGCTGAATTGTGGTGTTTAGTGGTCTACCACCATATTTTGGCAATTTATGAATGTAAATATATTATTTCATGTTCAGCGTCATCAATTGTTAGATTTGGTATTAGAATAAAATACTCCATTACACCATTCAAACAATTCAAACTTGCTGTCACATCAGATAAAACAGTCATGAGTGAATTTCATGCTACATTATGCTAAATGAGGTTTAATAATTGAAATAAATAAACAAATTAACAAGCAAGCAAGCAAACAAAAATGCCAAATTGGGGGATAGACTTACTACAACAAGCTTCAGTGAGTCACTGAAGAAGAATTTCAAGTCTGATTTGTGGCTATACTACCAGCAAATGAAAGCTCTGTTACCCCTTGTTTCATCTCTATTCAAGGCCCACTGGCGTGCAACAACGGCTGATCCCCAAGCCACACTTTAACATACCAACCACCACCCCTTCGACCTATGACCTATGCTTTTTATACAAGCTCTGTAGTGAAGACGTTGGTAGAGCGGAGGCTGGGTGTAAAGAGAGTGCACACCTGTGGCATGGACAGGTGACTGCGCTTTTGAGACAAAGTTCTCCGAGACGCTACTCCGCTGCCTGACATTAAGGTTAAAACCATTGAAGAAAGCAAAGATTAGACTCTCTTTGTACCAGGCAGCATTAAACATATTAATCTTTTGCTGTCCATCTGACTGTGAAATCTTTGGAATTACTGTTTCTAAGGACCAATGCCTGGCTATGGACTAAGCTAAATCGTAAAACCCACCTTATGAAAAGATTACTAACATTAGATACTTGATTTGAGTTTACTTTAAACAAAATAAAGTTTCACGTTGAATCCCAGTTTTGCAGCCGTCTGGGAATTATTGATGAAATTACAGTTGTGAAATATTCCGCGTTTTGAAACATCTAAGTTAAGCTAACAACAATAGCCTCTTCATTGAGCCATTAAAGGGGCTTTCCTTTGAAGGCCAGGCCAAGAAAAACAATTCTATTAGACCCACAGCCCAACAAAGGCCTAAAAAGGGTCCGTTTTAAAAGAACAGGGAGTTCTGTCATATAATAGGAAATCAATTGTTTGGAATTGAGAGTTGAGAAGACTATATAAAATGTTATCGAATCTGTATGGCTGGTATTATATGCTATTCTCAGGAGAGAGAAAAACAACACAAAGACCAGCGGAGTGGGGTATTTGGTGAGGTCAAATTGTGTCAACCTGAGTTACTTTCAGATGAGTGCACTGGTTGACCTGTGTACCAAGTATAAGCTTGCACCGCTCTGTTTCTTTCATTTTAGTTCCTTGATGTCATTATATCTCCATTCGGCCATGTGCACATAGTTGACAGCCTCCTGGTTTGACGGCATTATTTTTTCACAGCCACACATCAGTGAAAAGCAGCCACAAAACCAGTTGCATTTGTATACGTTGGCACCAAACTAAACCATTCATAAATTCAGAGAAACGGCAGAATTCCTGAACTCAGAGCCTATGCTATGCTGTGGTGTATGGTCAATATACAATAACAATGGCTTTAATTTATATAGCATCTTTCAAGGTGCCCAAGGTCACTTTACAAGGTCACTTTACACACACAGTCAGGCAATCTGAGTCTTGTGACTCAGATTTGAGAAGTGGCGACATACATGCCGGCGTCCTGTCATGATCCGGAAGATCCACCCCAACATACAACCAATCTGGGCCTGTCTGTACACACCGCCACATACTGTACCTACATCAGGGAACATCACTTTTCTTTTTGCCCCTGCTTAGTGTTTCAAGCCTGTGGGGCAGAAACCCTTGTGTAATCCACCTGCATCATTTAAGAGCCAACAACTGGGGGGCCAGTATTTGGTTAAAACACCATCAGTGCTGGTGATATAGTTTGCATAAAGCCTCTGATAGTAAGTACTTCAAGTCTTTTACAAATCAGCCAATAGAAGCCAATCAGCCAATGGAATTAATTTAATTTAGCACACCTGCTTTAAGGCTCAAGGAGTCAATGTATGGGAACACAGTGTTTGCTTGCTATTAATGCATGAGGGCGTGTCAGAAATGTATCGACTGAAATCCACTGACTGTCTTCTGAAGTCTAGAATGTGCCTTCATTTTGTTTTCTTTAAGCAGAATGGTGACACTTGCACTTATGAGGCATGACAGAAAGACCAATGTTCCCCCTTCTTCCTTTCTAAAAACTTTACATACGTTTTTTAGAAATACATTTGAAGTCTAACTGAAGTAAGAAAATAAATAAAATGTATGGTAAGAAAATGAACTTCATACACTGTAGCCAGTTGTCAAAGGCAATAAAAGACCAAGTAGTATGATGAGGTTATAACCAATACTTACAACAAGTAGGCCATGAAGTGACACTTAGGTCTAGGTGAGATGGAAAAGGCTTTTACACAATTACAGTAATCAGATATCCACCTTGTGGCTATTCAGCAGTACTACAGGTTTTGTTTACACACGTTTTCTGAATCTGGCTCATTTTCTCAAAACCACAAACACAAAACTCTACACATCTCTAGCAAAAGCAAAAACTGCATTCAAAACTGTTTTACCCCTTTCCAAAACGTTTTTTGTACATCAAAATGACACACGCTATCATAGGTCATCTTTCCACCAGTCAACAACACACTGATGTGCTCAACACAAAACACTATGAATATCTTATCAGTAGGTTTATGCCTTTTGCATTTTCAATGTTACTCTAGCCGGTTGTAAAAGATTGTTACAGTAATGTACATCTACTCAAATATATGTGTGTGTGTGTCTGTATATATATAAAAAAATACAACACAAATGCAATACAGTAACAAACATTTTTATTTTTTCCAAAATGCAATATTTTGTATGTAACACTTTACATACCCAACAGCAGAAAACCAGGAAAAACATTCAGTAAGACAAAGGGTTTTCTGTAAACCAATAAAACTTCAAAATTCTAAAAACTCCAAAACACAAAAACAAATCCAAAATGCAAGAAACAAGAAATTGGGCTGCATCCTGCCTATTCTATTTTGCTCTGGCCACAGCACCTCATCTACAGCAGCAATGTTCTCCCAGGCTAAAACAGAGGGGGAAAGAATCTTCTGGTGGATCCAGCTGTCGAAAGCCCCCGCATCAACTTCACCACATGCATCAAGCACGAGGCATGCGTGCAAGGAGATGGCAGTCCTTCCATCTCCATGCCAAAAAAAAACAAAAAAAACCCCTCTTCAGTTGGGTTTAGGAATGGGGAATATGGTAGGAGGTATATTGAACAATAAATTGTGGGTGGTCGACGAACCAGTTGCAGACCAAAGCACCCAGTGGAAACTCACATTGTCCCAGATGACAACATACCTGGGCTGCTCTGGTCCACCCCTCCGCTGGGCTGGAATGAGGATGCCATGTAGTGTGTCCAGGAATGTGACGAGACGGGCTTTGTTTTATGGACCAAGGTTGGCATGGCGATGGAGGACACCTTGCTGGCTAATGGCTGCGCACATGGTGATATTCCCGCCACGCTGTCCAGGGACAGTCACAATGGCCAAAAATGTTCCGTCCCCGTCCCCTATCTTTTGGCTAGGTTACCGTGAAGCCAGCCTCATCATTTCACCTCATCGTTTCACTCAAATGGCACCCTGCAGACCTGTTTCATCTGGATTTGGTTGCGCCATAATACATGGTCCAATGTAGACAAGCCCACCTGGTGAATGTTTTTGAATATTGTATCGTCTGCAATTATGTGGTTCTGGATTTCTCAGTCTAATGGTATTGTTTGCCACCACCATGTTCACAATAGCGGTCTCCTACTCTGGTGTGAACAGCCGGTGTCTTCCACCAAGGACTGGTCATCTCTCAATTCTGCAGAAGATCCAAAAATATGATATGATTGGTTACAGTAAGCTAATAATTTTATATGAAATTACATTACTATAACATTGGCCAACAATCACTGAGTAACATAGGCCTACTGATATGTCGGACTGCAGTATACTACAGTATACATACATGAAGAGCAGTAGCATAGTGTAGACAGTAGGTAACTTACCGGTTCTAATTTCTGAATGTACGGATGATAGATGCACCCTAGTCAGGTTGGGCTAAACTCTCTGCCCAGCCTCCTTCATACTCAATCCACAGTTGAGCACATGGTCAATCAATGTGGCCCTGAGCTCATCCGAGACAACTGTCCGTCCTCGTTTTGCTCATCCTCCTCATCTTCCTCTCACTCCTTGACCTCTAGCCCTTGCTTCACCATTGACATCCATTTCCCTCCAAAACAGGAGAGCTCACCTGTGGCCTTCTTATAGTGCTAAAGCTCTAATTTCTAAGTGAACAATTATAAGCAACTATTGTTTACACCTGTGTGGAGAGGGTGTTGGCATTTTGATTGGCATTGCTTTCCAAAAGAATTTTTTTTTTTTGCCAAGAATCGTTGCGCATAAAAGAACCGGCATGTAAGTGTTTTGCAAAAGTGTGATTTAGTGTGTAAGCAATTGAGAAACACTGTATTATGTGTTATGATGTGATAGTGTTCCAAGTCAGTCACTACTGTGTGAATCTATAATGACCATGGAAGATAATTTGTTGAGACCTTACACAGGCACCTATTGCTCAACTGGAACGCAGCGTACAATGTCTCTACTCCCTATTACTCTACTCTACGCTCATTTCCCAGTGTACCTAGCAATTAGGACAGCCACACAAAGAGACAGTGCCATCTACTGTTTTGGTGTGAACATAGTTGTATTCCACTTGGTTACATTATGTATATGAGAAACGGATGGATAGCTTATTCTGTAAAACTGGAATATTTTATGTTTAGTTATTTGAAACGAGTTAGTACAGAACTCAACTTGCCCTTGGAGCATAGGCTAGCTAAATAAGTAGCATCACTTTTATTATTTTATTATTTATATCTGTTTTATGTAATTAAGTTTTATTTAATATCCATGAACTCCCCCTTTATGTTTTGCTTTTATGTAGCTTGCTTTGATTGCATTGATCTCTACTTTTTACTGGTGATTTGAACTTTTTCTTTTGTTTTGTTTTATCAACTCCTTGGCAAAGCGCTTTGTAACTGTGTTTTAAAAGGTGCTATAATAGCAACCATAGCTGTAAAATACTGTTAAAACCCTAATCTGCACTGTAGTGCCTCTTGTTGAAAGCCCCTGTTGGCCCATGCTGGCTAACTTATTTTGTCAGCTGTATAATAACGGCTATAATACATTAACATACATATAGATATATAATGGCATTATATTTTTGAAAATATAAGGTGACACAAGGGTTATATTCAACGTGTATTCTGTGTAGGAGATGAATATATCAGAATTGTACCTGGACAAAAATAAATCTGGATTGGGCTTCAAGTGTAATTGGCTACTTATGCCCTCTGTATATCTCTATTATGATTCCATTGCGTCAAATTCTCGAAGGCCTCGCGTGCCTCTGGAGATCGGCGATGGTAGTGGAGGGTGGGGGGTAGATTGGGAACCACAGTACTGGTTGACACACATACTCACTACAATTTACAGCCTAGTCTACTTTGCTGGTATATTATCCTTTCATCTCCCCCCCGCCCCAACACACACGATGAGATTCCTTAGTGCACACAGTCACACAGGCTTTTAGACACTCATTAGCCCATACTAATACAATAAGTGTCACCTTCCATTTCATGGTGCTGGCTTGGATATCAGGATTGGAAACCCACCAAATCTCCACACAAGGGGCGCTACCCCCTTCCACACGGTATTGTATCTTTCCGCCACAATGTCGAATTGTTTTTCCCTTCGCTCTTTCACTCATGTCTAGAATATAGATATAGATACACACGGACCGATTTTATATTAATTTCACGAATATCCCACACGTTGTGCGTTTGGGGGTTCACCGAAAGGGCCGGACATTCCAACATTGCGGGGACCCTTGTGTTAACTTCAGGGTTTGTTTCAGGACAGGCAGCTGTTTAAGGAGCCGACAGACCCCGCCCCTTTTAAGCCCATCCCGTTGTCTTGCGTATGAACAGCACATGGAGAGTTGTAAAAAATCTTAATTAAGACTCTAATTCTCTGTGCTGTCGTCTGACCAATGCTGTGTGCTCACGTGAAACACTGCTAAACACAGCATGGGGGTTGGAGGCTGTATAGCGCTGTCCTCTTCTGGTGTTCAGTGGGTTGGGTGCAAGGTAAATTATTAAAGGCTTCAAAAACTGAAACAAAACAGGGCACATATACTGTACGTGGTAAAACACTCTCAAATTTGCTCAATTGCACAGATGTTAAGCTTTCTATACATTTCAGACTGGCACAGTGGACTCAAATGTGTTATTTGTAAACATGCACATCAACCTAAAACAGCTGTGACAGTGAGGATATCTAGAAATATGAGGCCCCAAAAAGGCAGGGTGGAGGAGGTTACAAAACATAATCCATTACAGGTTACTGATTACTTTCTGTTTAATATTTAGGGAAATAAACCGTTGAATTGAATTGAAAGAGCAGCAATTTATGTACATTATGTACAACATGCAGGAGGTTTATTTCAAGTTTTTAAAGTGAAATGTAAAATTGTTTCTATAATCGTAAAGTAAAAATGCAGTTTACCTCTTTCAACAAAGAGTAATTTAACAAATAATCACCTTTTTACAAACAAATCTGCAAATTAATTACAGTTGATTACACCAACTGGTTAGGTATTCTTTAACTGGTAGATGGAGATTGCCTTAAACATGCTGCATGTACTGTAGTCTGTGACAACAGTACATTTTTATATACATGCACATTAACTTTTTTACCACCTAGATATTAATGTGAGCACAGTGTCTTTCATGTTATAATTAAAAACTAGTACTGTACTATATATTAAAGCAGGGGATGACAAGTCTTTCTTGATAAACGGGTGATTTGAGCTTGGGGGTTTTTTTTTAGTAGTCCTTAATTTGAGAAAAGTACGAGCTCCTTTTCATTCAGTGAAGTGGTAAAGGGTAGACCTTATGCTCCACCTCAGCGTGCAACAGATGCCCCGGTGGAAGACTTGTGACAGATGAGTCTAAAATGAGCGTGACACTTGTTAACCAGGCGAAGCCCCACAACACTGACATTTGACAAGATGATGGGCGTAAGGAATCATTATTGTCTCCGCTTAAGCTAGTAATAAATATTCAGAGCTGGCTTCTCCCAAAGCAGTTAACAAACGCCGTTAAACACCTCAGCCTGACCAGCTTTTCAACAAACGATTATAACGTAATCAGAAATGATAGACTCACGAACACCAGTTGGCGAGAGCATGACAAAATAAAGAGTTAAATCTATGCAAAAATGAAAGATGGTATTAACTATTCTGTAGCGAACCGTTCTATCCAATGATAAAAAACATATTAATATTAACACTAGAATTTCATGTGCCGGCCTCAGACGCTGGTTGAATGCCTGTCTCGGCCCCTCCGCACCCTAACGGACCTTTGACCTCCGTCCTTCCTGCCTGACAAAGGTGCCAATGATGGTGAACTAGGACCGGGGGAAGAACATGCCAAGAAGGTGCCCCCTCCTCCCTTTCGCCCCCTCTACCCACCCTTCAGAACCATTTGGACCACAGGGAATGGGTTAATCACATTAGAGGCCCAGAAGAGAGAAGGGAAGTAGACAGTACCGTGACAGCCGGGCTAGCACTGGCACGACTAATCCCGTTAGGCCGAGGAAAAAGGGGGACGCCATCGCGCCTACGAGACGGGGAAGGAAAAAAAACATTTTCCCAGGAATGAGTTCACCTGTATGGTAACACAGACAAGTTGGCCCTGTTGATGCCTATTAGAAGGAAACTTGGCACATACAAATGTTTTTTTTTTTTGTTTTTTTTCCACGCTGGGCACCGCTGCATTGTCAGTGCATTTAAAGAATCAGCCGCAGACAGTGGCATTGCATGAGATCCTCTTTCATGCCATAGTAAAGCAGCCCCTTTCAACCCAGCGGTATCAGCCCCTCAAACACTGAGAAGATGGGAGGGGTTGCTGTACGGAGGATAGAGCTTACTTCATCTGCCTTTGTAAGCGCACCCGAGTTCAACCTAAATGTAAACCTTTGCAGGCGGGATATGAATAGGATGCTCTCTATAAAAATATATCCTGCTGGGTAATCCGGCAGATGGCCATAGCAGCGGACACTGGAAGAGCGGCTGGCCACTGCAGGGGTAACAGGGAACGTCCGATCAGCAGCCACTCTACAGCCTGGGAGATTTGGAATCAAGATTCTTAACTCCCCTTAGCAACGCTGGGAAACAGAGCCGTCAGTTTAGATCCATCAAGTTTCTACTTAATCTCACCCACCATTTTTTCTCTCCATTTTCTCTTTTTTTTGTATCTTTCTTTTTGTTGTGGGGATTAAGCCAAGTGGTAAAACAGTGATTTAATGATCTTTCCATGGCTATGTGCACCACTTAAACCATGAGACAAACAAGCTGAGGCATTCTTAGAGTCACCCCCTCTGAAGGCGGGCACATAGAAACTGTGAGGCTTTTGATAGCTTAAGCTCTGGGTGATTATTTTTCCCACTATCATGTGATGTGCTTTGGTCTGCTATGGGAAAACTTCTTGTATTTTGCAATGGCCCATTGTAAACAAGAGTAGAAAAAAGAGTAAAAAGAACAATTGCATAATTAGTGAATGATAGCTCAATAATGATGAGGTACGGTAAATTTGAATGAAAATGTTTTTTAAACATGGGAAATGTGGCATAAATGTTGGACAAATAAACTGCCTCATTCCCCTTCAATTAAATTAAATTAAATTAAATTAGATTGAATTAGATTAAATTAAATTAGATTAAATTAGATTAAATTAATTAAATTAACAAAAAGAGAAACTGCTGTGGTGTAGTTCATTTTGACAAATTCCCTTAAGTACCTTCTGCTGGAAAATGGAACACAGAAAGCTCACTGGTTCCAGTCTATACCTACCTAAAAGACATTTGAGCCTGGAGTGAAAATTGCAAACTGCAAACCTCAAATTAATACTATTGTTGTGCCATTGAGCAGGATAGTTAACTCCCAACTGCAACAGGTGAAACATACAGTAAAAGACTGTGGTTGTATTGAGCACGTATGTGAATGTGTTTAACTGTCACTGTGAATACTAATACTGTTACTGCTCCAACTAATACACTAGACCTACTACTACTACTACTACTACTACTACTAATAATAATATAATAATAATAATATATACTATATACTAATAATAATAATAATACAATAATTGTGTTCATAACTTACTCAACAAATCTTTCAATACAATAGTAAATAAATACAATAGAAGCATGTGTAGTAATTAAGATAATTGACATTTGTTAACATTAAATAAAGAATCATTAAAAGTGTCAAATTAATTTGTATTTTATAGTTACTCGATAACTTAGGAATTTATCAGTTATTTCCAGGCAATCAAAACAACATTTTCCATGAAGTTTAGTATCCCTCATCTAAATGGTACTTGACATATTTAACAAATAGTAAAAAAAAAAAAGTTAATAAGTGCTGTTTGAAAACATGGAAACAGTACTTTTAAGGTATTGTAAGGTCACATTTACTTTTAATGCTGCATCCTGTTACTCTGGTACACTGGCAGCCCCTCTGGTGGCAAGAGGTACGAATTCAAGATGCTATATTTAGATATTTTAGAAGCCATTACCCAGATTGCATTTGTTTGTTGCCTTGGGTAAATTATTTATCCCTATAGCCAGCCATATTTGGGTTTTTTTTAACTTATTTTTGGAGCTGCTATATGCACTATTCTGACTCTACCAATAGCAAAGGGGAATTACAACAACAAGCTGTAACAGTTCAAAACAAGCTAGATTTTTCCCCTCCCCTCTCTGTCGCTCCTCTCCCCTGTCCATCAAAAACCTCACACACTACAGGTGCCCAGATTCTTGGGAGGAGTTTATTGTCGGGCCAGCAACGTAAACATGGTTTAGAAAAGAGGGAATACCAACACACTGGCAGACACTTGTTGTGAAGATCATATTTCACTGAAACTTCACACAACACAGTCTTTTTATATTATCTTAACATAAAATAACACGCATAGCAGCTTCAAAATTCTGCATTTTTCATTTCTCTAAGTATTAGGTAACCCAGGTCAGTCATATTTACTTTATTTACTCATATTTACTCATTTGTTATATAAATGTTATTTTAACATAAAATACACCTCCCACCATTTCAGCAAACTAGCAAACTTTTAAAAAACAATTCAACCTGACACTGAAGGCTGAAATCTCCAACATCTTGAATCTGTCAATATCTGTACTCGGCGTTTCCTGAAGCTCATTGTAAATGAGGCTATTAACTGACTTGATTCTGCCAACCCTCAACATAGCTGCTGTGAGGTAGTGGCTATTTGATGTTCTTCAACTGTGGGTCCAGGATCATTAGATTGTTCTCCAAGTTCAACTTCAGGCTTCAGACTTCCCATGCTGTAGTCCAACATCAGCCACATTGGATTAGCACTGCAGCTGCCTCAAGGATCATCTAGTACATCATAAGGTTTCTGCAATTGCAGCCAGGAAGGGGCTGGGCTCAGAGTTTAGTCATCAGAGTCCATATGAGATGACACACATAAGGTGTCACTTTCATCCTCCACATCACCCTCCACTGGCAGGTAGCTGACTCACAGCAGAAGGTTGTTATGAGCTACAATTAGCTGCCCTCTTACTGTAGGTGTAAATGAGTGTCTGTAGACTGCATGTAGACTGTGTTTATTTGTCTGCAATCACGTTTGGTTTAAAATCAGTAGTCCATATCTAGTTATATTAAAAATATAACAATATATAATAAAGTATATAAAATTTGGTGAGTGAAATCACTATGGTATTCTGACACTCACTGTATAGTTGACTGCTCAAGAAGCCCTGTGTTGTTATAGGCCTTCTATAAGCGCTTAAAGCTATGAACCTGAAACCAAAGGAAACATCACAGGTTGTCCATAACTTCAATGAAAGCACATGATTTTCCTGTTATCATATTGATGCCATGGCATCTCTCTGTGTATGACTCTCATTATCATTGGGTAATAACTATCAAGGCAATGGCAGTAATCAATATAAATTAGGCCTAGACAGCCATTATAAGCGGACAATGTGATATCAGAGGAAAGGGGGTGTCAGAGTAATGGATGATAGAGGTATTAGTGTTGGTAGCATTGTGTGAAAATGTCTGGGTCAATGATGATAATAATAGGGAGGGTAAATACTGTATTGGGGTTAATACTTCTGAGCTTGCAAGAGATTATGATATGTCTAAATCACAGAAGACCCCTCAGTGAAATGTGCTACTTCACCCCTGCCAGTGAAACCCATTATGGCACTGAGCGGGGGTCCTTTATCAGAAACATACTTTCAAAGGAATGAGCAGCCATCCCATGATGCTTTGGACACAGTGATCCTACATTAGGAAGCTCCACGGTGCTTTAGGCCTCCAGATCTATGACAGCCCTACACATAGCCAAAGGTGGTCAAAGACAACAAGATGCTTACACTGTACAAATCCCACATAAAAGGTTGTAAATGGAAAAGCAATTGCCATGTTTAATTATATTTTAAAACTTCAAAACAACAATTCAAAACAATCGTATGACCTCACTGTACATGTTCAAACGGATGTGTACAGGAACCCATGAAAAAGATGCGTAGCACGCTCTTGACTAGCCTGTTAAGAGAAAACTCATGCCACTGCCACCTAATACACGACAGTCAAACTAAATCAAAAGGGTTATAATTTGGGGGGTATTTTGTCTCTGCACAACCAGATAGCCTACTTATAATAAATAGGAGCACTAGTAGTTTTGTGGTTTTCTAGTTAAAGTGTTAAGCCCCCAGATTTAGGCTGTAGGGCCTACTACTCACCGCGATCCAGATGATGCCATCTGTCAGCTAAATAAATCAGACATTCAGCAAGTGTCTTGCAAGCTCTACACCCTGCTTGCAAGACACTTGCTGAATGTCTGATTTATTTATGTCATTAAACCTTTATTTATCCTGGTTAGTCACGCAGAGATCAACAAGATGTTAGGATGCTAATATATGGAACTAATATGCTGCTAGCCACTGGAAAAAAATGAGAAGTAGAGGAAATTAAAAAAAAAGGCTGGAATGGGAAAGTGGAACAGGAAGTTTCTGACACCTGAAGGACAACACGAGAGATAACATGAGTGGAGCGTGTACCATTCAACATTTGATCACTTCAAAACCATAGTATCTCCTTTTAGTTGCTGCTGATTAATAATAAGTAAAAGTCTAGCTGTATAAAAATTATATCAATTATAGCATACTAGGATCAAAACCACAGAAATTGGCTACCTGCCAATAATTTAATGTCATCTGATAATCATGATGAGCATCAAAAGAGAGATTATATAACACAATAGGCATATTAGTCACGTGTAATAAAAAAAAATAGACAGCGCCTCCTGAAATAAAGCTTTCTTCTATGACATGAGATGTCAACTGGCTGGATGGTAGCTATGGTGTCTGTGATTGGATGACAGAAGTAAATCTGCTCACTAAATCCCTTAGCTCAAGCGCTGATCTAGACGTGAGATTGTTATTCAGTGTGCATCCCGCCAGGCGAGATGGCTGCATGTCAGGATACGTTTCGCTCGACCTCCAGCACAACGGTGCTACAGGACACCAAGTGTGTATGATTTTGAGTGAGAAAACTTGTGGTTGTTTTTTTCACTGCCCCCGTCCGTGTGTGTTGACGTGCACTACGTAAAAAAAAAGTCGGTTCGTGAATAGCTCCATGGTCGGACAGAAATTGAACGGGAGTTTTGGTAAGGGTCTTTTCTCTAGTTAATTGCTTTCACCGGCATATACTAGAAATCCAATGTTGTGTGTATTAAACTAGTCCTTTGATTTTAATATACTAAAAGAACACGTATGTCCGTGACTGGCAGCATTATCAAAGACTCTTTGCAGGAAAGAGGACCAAATACCTTGCATTAGCTGTAACGGAATGTATTTTAGCTAAGTGCGTTCACAAGCTTGACGCAATGACTCATGGGACAGTGGCGGAGGAGTGTGAAAGCTTGGTCTTGGATGCCATGACCTTTTCTGTATGCTCTTTAATTATAAACATTTTCTCTACATTAGAGTTTGAGTTGGTGCTATGATTTGGAGAAAAAAAACATTTTTTAAGGCATTTTCCTGACTTTTGAGCATGTCATGTGCTTTCACAAGAGTTAAAGCTGCTATGTGTGATAGTCCTGTGCCTCTACCCATAGCGAAGGGGAATTACAACAACATGCTGGTAAAGTTCAAAACAAGCTGGACTTTTCTCCTCCCCTGCAGCAACTATCCATTGCTCCCCTCCCCTGTCCATCAAAAAACCTCACAAACTACAGGTTCCCAGATTCTAGGGAGCAGTTTATTGTCAGGCCAGCAATGTAAACATGGTTTAGAAAAGAGGGATCATATTTCACTGAACCATGGCATAACATGTTGGTTGGTTGGTTGGTTGAAAAGTGATATCACAATATTTTTGGAGCCAGTGACAATATTTGATACCAGACGATATTTTTATATTTCTTCTACATATCTACATAATGTCTTGTGTACATTTTTGGAACAACACACCACACACAAACTTCAAGTGGGTGGAGACATGACATACAGGGAACCGGAGCAAAGGAGAGAAAGGGAGAGGATGTTTAGAGTGGATTTTTAAGAGCGACGGTGTTGTAAAATTATATTAAAAAGACATAGGCTAAATTATCACAATATCTCGATATTCATGTTTTCAATATCATCAGTGAAATGTATCGCGATGTATCGGGAAACCCGATATATTGTCCATCCCTATTCCTTTATTCCATTACTGCCTAAATAATAAATGGGAAGACAGAGACTGCTAGCTTACCACCTAGCCTCAAAGACAAGATGTGCAAAGGCATCCTACATTCATATTAAATAATAGCACCCTGCTAGGCCACCAAGGCAGCCAAATATAAGTACGTAGCATTTCAGTTTCAGACAGCCTAAAATGCTACATAATAGGTGTTGCTTGATAGACACCAACATATTGTGTGGGAGGTCTGCCATGCAACAAAGTAATGCCATCATGGGGACAGCAGTACCATCCAGCTCTGTGTTGATGTCTTCTGAAAAAAAAACCCCAATAATTATGGTAGTGATGGTAACTTAATTAATTACAGGTATCTCAACCTGCAATTAATGAGAACTGCAATTTTTTTTTCAAACAGTTTAATAAAGAAATGTAGACTGATATGCAAAGTCATGAAAACTTGCCAAGTCTATCCTGTCTCCTTGGCTTCCTCACCTCTCGTTTTTTAATGGAAGACTTTTGAATAAAAGAGCACCCCACCAGTGCCCATCAGCACACACATACATGCACACATGTTGTAGACAGTATGCATTTAGTAGATTGAAATATTTTGAGGTTCAATCCCACCAGGGGGTGGTGGTGTGGGTGGGTGTTTAACAACAGATGTTGACGTTGCATTATGTATAGAAAGTGATGTGTTGATAGTTTCCAGACCATATCTGCTGCATACTTTTTATAAGATTGTATCTAGATTACCTTTCAGACACACCCTGTTTCTCCCAGCAGGCTGTGTGGTCGAGATGTGAGGAGGGGTCATGCCTCTCGTCAAGAGAAACATAGAGCCTCGGCACCTGTGCCATGGTGCAGTGCCGGATGGAATTGGCAGTGAGTTGGAATGCGTAACCAACAATACGCTGTCCGCCATCATCCGCCAGCTCAGCAGCCTGAGTAAGATCACACCAGCACATCATATTTAGCAACCTAGCATGTCATCTTCAGATGTTTCTTTGAACTGAGAGCATTCTAAGAACAGATTATTTGTTCTCTGATAACTGTCACTCAGAACATCAACAAACATTTACCGCTTTTAACCTGTTCACCTTCTTTCAGCATAAAACAAGTCCTTATTGATCTAAGTTGATTAAAACGCATGACAAACTTGATGCAAGAACTTCATTGGGCACACTTTGTCTTTAAAAGGTCTATCCATATTAAAAAGTGGAGCTGGGTATTGCAACCAGGGACAACACAATACCTTTGTGTTATTATGAAGGACTAGAAGGCAACCAGCAAAGGAATGCAAACAGAGAATGGTTTAACAGATCAAAGTTTCTTGTGCTTTTTAGATTTATTGACCCAGAATGACCTTTGCTGACTTGCTTGCTTAGCATTGACAGAGGTTAAATTATCCTAATGTTAGAATCACAATTATTGGAGAACGAAGACCATGTATTCCACCGGTTCTGGTTCTTAGACTGCTATCAGGCCAAATAGCCACATGAAAACACAAAAGTTATCATTTAACCATAAGTCAATGTATATGTATTAAGTACTCTAGTCCACCATCACAACTCAGTCAGTTTGTATAGAAGCAAAGCAATTTAAATGATGAATTACAAAGTGTAAAATAACATTGGCACATCTGTATTTTTTTGTATGGACATTCAAGTGGGTGTATTTAAATGAATAAGTGAAAGAGAGATAGAACTATATATAGAGCAAGTATTTTGGGAAACTAGACATCTGGCCAATGGATACTCCCATTACTGTGTGTGTGTGTGTGTGTGTGTGTGTGTGTGTGTGTGTGTGTGTGTGTGTGTGTGTGTGTGTGTGTGTGCGCGTTC
>OMKK01029507.1:0-16526 GCA_900302305.1 Polymixia japonica | reverse complement strand
GTAATGCTTTGCAGATAAGGGATAGAGAGGGGGTGGAGAGACAAGGTGAGGGTATCTAGCGATAGCTTCCACAATGAAGTGAATCTATGCTGTTTGACATGCAAATAATGTTATAACAGTAAGAGAAGTGCATCGATGCACTTGATATATAATATAATATGAACAAATATAAAGAATCTAGAGATACATATTCCATAAATAAGGAGAACTCATTTTAGAAGTTAATAGTAGCTGAAGGATTTGGAGTGAGCCTCACTCATTTGAGATTAGCATTTTTTGCCAACCTTAACCCAGAATTGTCCAGAGTTACCAAATTTACCTTGGGAAATGTGTGCGTTTACTGCCCCACTGGTAAATCAGAAATATATATTATACATAGAAAAATATACACATGCACATCATGTCTCATGAATAAACAAATATTTTGAATTCACTTCCCTCAATGTGCATTATGTAAAATGTCACTTATATATTCATTTATGTATGACAACAAATAAGGTTTTTCATGTTTCATATTTTCATGTGCCTATTTAAGCTATTCACATCACATTGTTCAATTATGGCATCAATGATTCAAAACAAATACAGCTTCACAAAATATGATTTTAGAAACAAATATGCAATCTCTTTTTTGTTGATTGTACATAAATGGTTGGTTGCTACCTGGGTTCATATTTTATATATCTGTGTTTGCATTCAGTGCGCATGTGTTTGTATGTGTTTGTATTTGTTTTGTGTAGTATAATGTTCTTTTCTCTCTTCACAAGTTTGACACATTTTCCTATTTGTTAATGGCTTCTATTTTTTCTTTTGTTGCAGGTAAACATGCAGAGAATGTTTTTGGGGAGCTTTTTAATGAGGCCAATACCTTTTATGTACGTGCAAACTCTCTCCAGGATCGCATCGACCGCTTGGCTGTCAAGGTCACCCAGCTGGATTCCAATGTGGAAGAGGGTAAGCCAGGGTCATAAGTGTGCAGGGGTCAAGGGTCAAGGGTAGGGAATGTTCTATAAAAGTAAATCATGCAAAGAAAAACACAAACTATTCACTACTTCCTGGTCTCTCGCACCTGTTAAAATGATATGTCTCAACGTTTTACTTCCTTGTTTCTACACCACTGTTCATCCTCATATGCCTCGTTACTAAACTTACAAATCTGCTTATTGTTTTGCAGTCTCTCTTCAGGACATAAATATGAGGAAAGCATTTAAAAGCTCCACCATCCAGGACCAGCAGGTAGTGTCCAAGGGCAGCACTTCACACCCTGTGGCTGAGATGTACAACACCAGTGACAAGCCCCCTCCTCTCTGCGCCCTCAATGCTTATAGGTACTGTATGCGTTGTAGGAGCACAGCGGTCCAGTCAGGTTCAGTCATCCATTCGTGTGTCTCATTTCATGCTGGTGATTGTGTTCTATATCTCAACCCAGAGAGGATTGCGTTGACGCCATGAAGTTCTACACCGATCCGTCGTACTTCTTTGACCTGTGGAAGGAAAAGATGCTTCAGGACACAGAGGACAAGAGGAAAGAAAGGAGGAGACACAGGGTGAGACTAGACCCCTATTTCTGAGCCTTACAACTATTATTGTTTTGTTTTTTGTCATTTTATGTGCGTGACACACTTGCTGTATCACGTTTACTGTGCCTCCCCTCTTCCCTCTCCCAGGAGCAGAAGCGAAGTGTGGACAGCACACTTCAGCGCGAGGGGAAGAAGGTGAGAAAGGCCCGAAACCGCAGGCAGGAGTGGAACATGATGGCCTTTGACAAAGAGCTTCGTCCAGACCACCGCCATCCACATACTCTCCGT
This sequence comes from Polymixia japonica, assembly GCA_900302305.1. Taxonomy (NCBI): domain Eukaryota; kingdom Metazoa; phylum Chordata; class Actinopteri; order Polymixiiformes; family Polymixiidae; genus Polymixia; species Polymixia japonica. Next base: position 14,718 of record OMKK01029507.1, on the reverse strand, counting down.
AGACGGGCATCATCTGAGGGGTCCGTCTCACCAGAGAGCAGGTCTGTGTTTTTAGGGAGGGCTCCATGGTTTCCATTTTGCTAAAAATGTCTAACGGATGTATGGAGCCTGAGTTCAAAAATGGATTTAAAGCCCAACTCCAGCCAGTGTTACTTCCTGTTTTTCGATTAATGTTCCTTCTCTAACAGAGAATGGGGGTATGGTTAATAGTCGGACGTAATCCATTACCATGGCAACCAGATTGCCATTCTAGCGTACGTGTCACGGTCAACATCATTAGCATATTAATGGGTAGAGATATAAATAAGGCTAATGCTCCAATTATGGTAAAATACAAGATAAGTTGACGAGTTAGCTCACAATCGATGTTTATCGATTTGTCGCTCAGACGCAAAGAGGCATGACAGTGCTCCTGCGCAAACTTGGAGGATGATGTATGACTGCAGCTTTCTACTATAGTCATATGTCATTGTTCTGTTTTAGCAACAGCTTACATTTTTGAACTTTGAGCGCAAAATTAAGGTATCTGTCAAACAAATAGTGTGGCTAATCAACATTGCCAAAATACACTGGAGGGGGGCTTTAAGACATAAAATCAGAAGGTGTTGGGGAAATAGGAATAGACTACAAGCACCCATATATTTATCCAGCTTCAAACTATCTGTGAAATTTTTTTGCCCTTTTTGATTCACAAGAAAGTATTTTTAAGCACCATCAGTCACACAATGCCAGTGTTCACATAAATCAAAGATTCTTTATAATAATAATAATAATAAACTTTATTTGTATAGCACCTTTCATACAAGAATTGTAGCTCAAAGTGCTTTATAAGATAATAAATCATTTTTTTATCTAGACCCGACCTCCCAGACTACCCCATTCCTCCAGGCCCTGCCCCAGCTACTTGTAACTATGCCGTGGCTCATGGGTATGTGCCTGGGAATGCCACCCCTTCGCCACCTGTGGAGCATGAATACCACAGCATTGAGGTTAACTACAAGGGAGGAAACCCGACCTACTCCACACCCCTGACTCACCCTGGAGACAGAATGAATGGTTTACCATTTCCACCTGTTGATTACATGTATGTTTGCTTAGAGGACTGCCTCAGCTGTTACATAAGTCAAATATTGAATTAATTCTTTCATGTTTTTATATTATGTATCACTATTTCATATAATATTATTTGTCCAGCACATTGGCCATGTTATCTGAAAAATTACCCTCTTTCTATCTCTGTCTTTCTGATAGCCCGGCAGAGTACTCTGTCAGCTCGGGACCACCACCTCCTGCCCCAGGCCCAGTCATCCCATCAGCACAAACAGCGTTTGGCTCTCCTCTGGGTGTGCTACCACCTACCCCTCATAATGGACCTCTGCATGTAGGCCCAGGCTACTCACTCCCATCAATACCTCCCCCAGGACCTCGCACAGTTCCTCCTCCCCCTGGTCCACCACCTCCACCTGTCCCTCCTGCTGCACCCTCCCATCTAGCAGGATACAGTGAGGGCAAGAGAGCTGACTCGCAGCCTATAACAGACGCGAGGAGTGACCTGCTCTCCGCTATCCGCATGGGTACGTTGGGATAATGCTGTTCTCAGATGACTACGGTTCATTCTCTTTTTCTACTCAACTGTTTTTCTCTACTGAAAGGTCCAAGGTAGACATAGAACAGAATGCTCACAACCTGTAAACATTTCAAAGTAGGAAGGTGTGTATGTGTATTTGTAATCTTCATTTTCTTTTACCTGTGTGTACTTGTTAGGCATTCAGCTGAAGAAGGTCCAGGAGCAGCAGGAGCAGCAGAACAAGCGACAGCCAGTGGGGAATGACGTGGCCACCATCCTGTCCCGACGTATTGCTGTAGAGTACAGTGACTCTGACGATGACTCTGAGCTGGACGACAACGAGTGGTCTGACTGACCTAACCGTAATAGTGGCAAATGATTGCTGCTTTGCTTTTTTGATGCTTTGGCAAAAATGAAGGAAACTTGTCTAGCAACTTGTGAGACTATTGGGTTCTCAAGTGAAATTAAATGCTGTCTCTGGCTCCACCTGGTGGACTCCATGAACTAACACAAATCATTCTACTGCTGACAGTCATTTACTGTAAAGTCTTTTATAAATACTACTCTGCCACAAAAACTGCTCATGAGGTAGTTAGGGCCTACTAGAGGGTGCAATTTTCACCATCCTTCAGAAACAAATAAATATGATCAAGGTTAAACACTTTAATCTGCCTTTGAGGTATATGATGTAATTTTCTGTAAAAAAAAAGATTAACGCTATGATCACTACTTATTTATTTATAATGTACTCTTTATTTAAACGTGCATCTAATGTTTGACTTTTGAAACTTTGTAACATCACTATGTGACATCAAGGTTTCAGCACACAGCTAAGTGCATTGTTCTGGGCTGAAAATGTTGGAGGATCTCAGTCTGTCAAATGTCAGACATTATATTCCTACCAAACCCCCTCTCCTAAGAGTAACCTCACACTGAGAACATACTGTATCTTCACTAATTTTTCTACTGAAGTAATAGGCAAATAATTTAAATTGGTGTTGTTTACAAAGGGCTTTGTCTTTTCTTGCCATTGTGTGTTAGTTTATGATTGAGTGCAGTTGGATGACTTCAAGTCCTTGCTTGAGTTCATCCACTTTGCTTAAGTCCTTGCTTGGTAAGCATCAACTTTTTAATAAGCCCACTTAGATCCCTCAAAAATGTTTAGAACAAATGTAAGCAATGTGACACCCCTCTCCAAAAACATATTCTTTCAGTGTCATTCCATTAGCCAGTGATAAGAAGCACCAGGAGTAGCCTACCCAATGTTAACTAATAGTTGCAAAATGTAGCTACCTCTATATATATATATATATATATATATATATATATATTGTGATACGTTCTGAAAATTATGACATTAAAGTTTTTCAGCAGTCGCTTGTGTTTACATTGTTGTTTTCTCTCTTTTCTCTTCTTTCTTTTTTTAACCTCAAACTATGTTAGATACATTACATTCGCAGAAATGTTTTAGATTAGTCCGAAACTGACAGTTACATAAAGAAGCGCAGGACCACAATCATCAGGTAGCTATACAAAATGTGTATGCATACATTTTGTTGTATCCATACAAGTTCATCTGCAGATCCGCCAGCTGTCCACCTGGTGGCAGTTTATATATGAGTGCAAGAGTGATAACATATTGGAAGTTTGGCCATTACTATGTTGTATTTTTTTTAGCTGTTCGTTATTTTCTAAATATTCTACAAAGTTAGCTAAACTCTTTCATTTCCAATGTTTACTGATCTGGAAATAGGATGAGGCTGGGGACAGTCACTCACATTCCACACTCGGGGAGCATAATTTAATAGAACATGAAGATCGATCATGTTTTACCTAAATCGAAACTCAACCCCGAATTAGAATTCACGTTAAATTATTCCTAAACATATCAATAAAATGCCCGACAACCACCTAATCCACCTATGGCCGACTCCAAATAGTCAGATATTAGTGCATAAGAGAACTGCAATGAGCAATACGTGAAGAATGGAAAATGTTTGTTTCACTATTTTGATGGAATTATTACATTTATTAGGACTAAAGGAATTGTTTGGATGTTGTTAATTGTTATCTTTTTTCCTATAACAATTTCCTACTATATGTATGTATGTATTATACTCATAGTTCGCGTCGTCTAAAGAGGAAGTGAAGAAACTGTTCGGCAGTTTACGCCATTTTGGCTCTGTTGATCTGACGTTTATCTTACCTTAACCAATGGGAGCTAGCTAGCCAGTTTCGAGCGGATTTGAGCCACAATGGGGGTGTTTTCTACCCATGACAGTCGTGTGGCTGGCAGCTGATTAGCGTTGGGAAGCTCCTCCTCATCCCTGATCCATCTGCTCGGTCACATATAGCAAAATAGGAAGGAGCCTGGTTCATTGCATATCAAGACAAGGTATCATTTTCTTTGTATTTGTTATATAGTTTATTTTTTGGAATGTAACACAATTGCATGTTTTTCCCCCCTTTTTTAGACCGAATAATGTGTGAATAACAGCTAACGGTTACATCTGAGATGTTAAGGAGATATAGCTAGCCTAGCTACCTAGTCACCTGACTCACACGCACACACACGCACACGCATAAATCAGCTTTGCTCCTCTGTGTGTAATAACAAATGGTATTGGCATGTTGCTGTCTGACTAGTTAGCGCATTTTTATCAATGAATCGCAGTGGTTTGCTTTATGTGGTCGATGAGAACAGCACGCTAAACTTACTCAAAAGTTTGCTCACCTCAGCCTGGTTAGCTGCCTAGTTAGCATACTGCTAATCCTGTCAGGTAACGTTAGGCAAATTATTATTTGATTTTGTGTTGATGCTTCGTGGCCTGGCGGACTACCACCTGCTCTGCGTCGCTGTAATACACAATAAAACATTGATCAGCTCGTTTCTATAGTTAGTGGATTGCCCATGTTTAAGCGTCCCATTCACCTGTGGTGTATTTGCTGTATATGTTGGCTAACTCAGGTTAGGTGTTTTAGTTGTTAAAATAGTTTTTTGGGGATTATATTTGTATGTTACATACGCTGACATTCATCATTTTCTGCTCCATTCCTCAATGTTTTTTTTGCAGGAAAGATACTTTCGAGATGGATACCTCTAAACTCTCCAAGATCCAGGATGAGGAGCGAGAAAGCCAGTTTGGATATGTCCATGGAGTTTCTGGTCCAGGTATGGTTTATAAGGATATGTCTGTCCGTGTAATCAAACACTGATCGGAGAGACTGTATGTGCAGTGTTTTGCTGCATAGTTAATCAGGTGATCATATATCAAGATCGGATAGATAAAGTTGTGCTTAAATTAAAGATTGCTCCAAATATCCTTTTCAAACCTTTCCAATCAACAGTGGTGACAGCTACTGCAATGGCAGGAGCAGCCATGTATGAGCTGGTTCGTGTGGGCCACAGTGAGCTTGTGGGAGAAATCATTCGTCTAGAGGGAGACATGGCAACTATCCAGGTCTACGAAGAGACTTGTATCCTTTCTACAGGCATATTACCTCCTCTACAGCTACACATATAACCAACTGTGTTATAACCTACCATAACACAAAATGTATGTGTCATTAGTGTTATCTAACCTGAGCAAATTAAACTTTCTAGACTCATCTTCTGCTGCCGTACTGTTTGGTTTTAGTTTTCCCTAAATGTGTGGCACAGCGGGTGTGTGTGTTGGCGACCCTGTCCTTCGGACTGGAAAACCCCTCTCTGTTGAGCTCGGCCCAGGAATCATGGGGTCAATCTTTGACGGAATTCAGCGTCCACTGAAGGACATCAATGACATCACTCAAAGTATCTACATCCCCAGAGGAGTCAACATCGGCGCGCTCAACAGAGACATCAAATGGGAATTTTCGCCTGGCCAGAACCTCAGAGTAAGAAATGTGCATTGAGATCGCGGTGTGCGCTCAACTTGCATGTGCTCCCAATCCCTCACTTGCAAGGACTCTTCCAAATCACACGTGATTCCCCCTCCCTAGGTTGGCAGTCACGTTACTGGCGGTGATATGTACGGTATGGTGTACGAGAACTCCCTCATCAAGCACAAGCTGATGCTTCCACCTCGGAACAGGGGCACTGTGACCTACCTGGCCCCGCCCGGAAATTATGACGTGTCGGTGAGTGCCTCTCTAGAAAACAAGCGTCTTATGTGGGACTTATAAGATGCCTGCAGTACATTCGCAGCGTTCGATTTGAAGCTTGAATCTTTCCAAAATCTCAAGAGATTGTGATTCTCTGATCTCTGTGTATTCAGGATGTGGTTCTGGAGCTGGAATTTGAAGGTGTGAAGGAGAAGTTCACCATGGTGCAGGTGTGGCCGGTGCGACAAATCCGCCCGGTCACAGAGAAGCTACCTGCCAATCATCCCCTGCTTACCGGCCAAAGAGTTCTGGACGCCCTATTCCCGTGAGTAGCCCTCTCCCCTTCAGCCTCTTCTACGTTCACGCTATCCTTGGTGCTGATGAAGGCTGTTTAGCAGCTGCTCATGTTGCCGGTAATGCATTCAACCTGAGCAACTCCACCACGTCAAATGTACCTATGTAGAGAGCAGTCTGTAGTGTATGGTTAAATATTTACGAATGAACAAAATGTATCCAAACATACTACCGGACTTCCCTGCTCCAATATCTAATATTTTTTAAAAAAAGCAGAATTTGAGAGACCGATGTTTAACCGGACAAGCGTCAGCCCTGCTGAAGTATGCCGAAACCCTAGCAGCTCCGGGGACGCTGTCCTGTCGCTGACCCTGTGATCCGACCTCCGAGGGGGTCAGGGTCATCAATAAAGAATCTCATTATTCTTATTCTTATTCCATAGTTGTGTGCAGGGCGGTACCACTGCTATACCAGGCGCCTTCGGATGTGGGAAGACGGTGATCTCCCAGTCTTTGTCCAAGTTCTCCAACAGTGACGTCATCATCTATGTGGGATGTGGAGAGCGGGGAAATGAAATGTCTGAAGTGTTGCGAGACTTCCCTGAGGTTTGGAAAATATTCACCACCAATTATAATTTATTTTAGTTTATTATTGGTTGTTTGGAGAGGGGAAAAAATGTTGCTGGCGTCCCGTCGATGTCCAATTTTTATGTCAAATCTCGTGTGCCCAACAGCTTACCATGGAAGTAGATGGTAAGATTGAGAGCATCATGAAGAGAACAGCGCTGGTGGCCAACACGTCCAACATGCCTGTGGCAGCCAGAGAGGCTTCCATTTACACAGGTACCCAACTTCCACATTAAAGAGCCGTCTTTGTGTTAATTGATTTGTTTTTGAGGCTTTCGGATTTCCAAATGCCTGTTTTGGTTTACAAAAAACAAAACAATATCTCGCTGGCTAGACCCGAAATCTGTGTGGCCGCATACGTGTTTAAGGAAGCAATGTTAAACCAGCCTCATTTATTGCTTAACGCCATTTCAGACCGATAGTTCATCTATTTGACCAAACCTTCCTGTTTTAGTGTTGTTCTTGCTGTACGGTTGCTCTCTGTCCTGACACATCCATGTTCCGTTTAGTTTTATTCATTAGATTATTCTCTGTTTAGCCACCTTTCCTATCAAAGACAGCTTGTTCCCTGTGTTCTCACCCAGTCTAAATAAAGGCTTTTGCGTTGAATTACCCCCGCAGGAATCACACTGTCTGAGTACTTCAGAGACATGGGCTACAATGTGAGTATGATGGCCGACTCAACCTCCCGATGGGCCGAGGCTCTGAGAGAAATCTCTGGAAGACTGGCCGAAATGCCTGCCGGTGAGTTTATTCACAAAAGACATTTCGGTGTGTCTTTTGTAAGACGATCACAACAGGAGATAGGTTATTGTTTCTCGTATACTATTGTCCCCAGATAGCGGATACCCTGCCTACCTGGGCGCCAGGCTGGCCTCCTTCTACGAGCGCGCTGGACGTGTGAAGTGCCTTGGAAATCCAGAGAGAGAGGGCAGCGTGAGCATCGTAGGAGCGTGAGTTGTAGATTCTTTTACAAGCATGGGAACACCATTTTCTTTATGTCAAAGAACCCTCCTCTTTACGTCTTATTCCACATTTTACAGTTCAGCACAGCCCAAGTTAACTAAGACCCTGTTTACACTTAGTTTTAAAATGTGTCTTGACAGCGCTAAATACGAGTGTAAACGACCTCCAAGACGCATTGTGATTGCATCACTCAAACCATTTGCCGAGGTGATCTGGGACGCATTTGACCGCAGATCTTTTGCAGTGTAAACACTAATGCGTCCCCAACAACACGCACTTCTAGCTACGACGATACACTTCTAGCGGAAGTAACGGCAGTAACGAACACAAGTGGTCAGCTGGACACCTTGGAGACGCATGATAGACACAGGTGTGAACGGCGATGTGTCTCAGCTGTCCACTTGTGTTCGGATCACCGAAATGCATTTTAAAACCAAATGTGAACAGGGTCTTATTTTAGTGGGTGAGTGGCTTCATACTGTTTCATACCGTTTACTGATTCCTTGCAGTGTTTCACCTCCTGGTGGAGACTTCTCAGATCCTGTCACCTCAGCCACGTTGGGTATTGTTCAGGTAGGTCAGCCGTCATTTTACAGACAGTTGAACTCACACAGCCCATAGCCCCATTGTGTTGTTATGCCAACCTGTGTGTGTGTCTCCTTTTTTAGGTGTTCTGGGGATTGGACAAGAAGCTGGCTCAGAGGAAGCATTTCCCTTCAGTAAACTGGCTAATCAGCTACAGCAAGTACACACGTGCTCTGGACGAATACTACGACAAGAATTTCCCTGAGTTTGTGCCGCTCCGTACAAAAGCCAAGGAGATTCTGCAGGAGGAGGAGGACTTGGCTGAAATCGTGCAACTTGTTGGCAAGGTGAAGCTATAAGGATACGATTATTAGAAAAATAAGATTTCACCTGATGCTCAAATCGGATCACACTGGAAGCGTGCACGTTTTCAAATGCAACAAATGTTTTCAATGGCTCAACATCTACAGCAGAGGACCTAAATGGCTGAAACACAATGACTATTGATCCATTTTTAAGGCAAAAGGACTTGATCTTGGCCTGTTGTTGACCAATTGTCCACAAGAGAACCCTCATGGGCAAAATATGAAAACTATATAGTTTCACTGGTCAACTAGCTGACTTATAGCTACTGTATATGAAGCAGAGGAGACAGGCCATGAAAAATAACTATGATAGTTACGGGTATTATGCAATGCATGTGTCATATGTGTCATACCCATCTATTCAATTGAAATTAATGAATAAACCACAAAATAATGAATACCGACAACTACTAACCAATATCATTTATTTTACTTTGATCCTAGGCATCTCTTGCTGAGACTGACAAGATTACTTTAGAAGTTGCTAAGCTCATTAAGGATGACTTCCTGCAGCAGAATGGTTATACCCCCTACGACAGGTGAAAAAACAAGTTACCTTCCATTCCACACACATCTGCCCCCTCCACACGCACTCGGACAGCCCCGTTTCAGAGGATTACTTTCCTGTGTTTCTATTAGTGGTGCTAATGGAGTGGAATCGCATTAAAAAAAAAATGATGACAGTGTTTTTTTAAGCATAATTATGTTAGTTGGGATGATGCAGCTGTAGTGTCTGTTGTAGCATAAATTCAGCAAAAGACTAACAAATGATAACAGTTAGGCCTGAGGGTTTTGTCGGGAAAACGTTTTCCTTTGTGACACAAATCCGACATGATCAACTTGATACTTGAGGCAACGCTAATTCTTCAGCAGCTGCTCTTTCAGGAAGCCATTTTCTCTGCAAACCAAAATGTGTCTGGCATTATGTAGGCTTGTGCTTTTTTTCCACTATAATTCCTGTACACATTGTGGAGCCTTACAGTATTCTTCTGCCCCTGCCCAGATTCTGCCCTTTTTACAAGACTGTTGGAATCCTCGCCAACATGATCGCATTCTATGACTTGTCCCGACACGCAGTGGAGACCACAGCTCAGAGCGACAACAAAATCACCTGGGCCATGATCAGGGAACACCTGGGAGAGATCCTCTATAAGATCAGCTCGATGAAGTTCAAGGTACACGGATTGTTTCTCAAAACCATGTTAGGGGAGTAGATCAATGAGCTCCTCGGATGTTTGTTTTTTTCTCTCAGTGCTCTACAACGTTGTATGAAATGATTGGACAGAGCTCTCATCCAGACCCACTTAAATCAATCATTCTAGTGATCCCGATTTTATGTACTGTCTTTTGATGCCAAGTTAAAGTTCAGCAATGTTTTTCTTCTCTCAGGATCTAATGTCTGTTTATCTTTAATTGATTGCTTCAGGACCCGGTTAAGGACGGCGAGGCCAAAATCAAAGCGGACTATGCCCAGCTCCTGGAGGACATGCAGAATGCCTTCCGTACCCTGGAAGACTGAACTGTTGCCTCTCAGTATCTCCTTGCCCTCCAGACCCCCGTGCAGTGTAGTGCAAATTCAGTGGCCCCTGTTTTTAATGTGTTCCCAGGCCACGTGTCCTCCTTCATTCCTTGGCGTTTACTCCTCCCCCTTAAACATTCCATTTTGCTGTAATATTCGCACTGCGAATTATTTTGTTGATTGTTTAACCTCTGATCAGCTTCTACGAGACGGCACTAGAATCCCTTTAGGTCGCCTGAAGATAAAGATACCGTTGACTTCACGGCGACGCCGTTTCCTTAGCCCGCCGCGTAGCATTCGTCTTACCTGATCCCACTTCTAAGCCATGATGTGTGAATTACTATACCGATGTGTTGCGGTTAAAAGCAGTGCGTCCCCACTGGTGCGACACTTGCACTTGACTCCCAGCTGCGACGAAGAGTTCTCCCCAGTGGAGAAGGACATTTTACGGTGTCTCCCAGACTTTACAATGATCATTACAGATTGTTAACCAAATGGGAATATGCACAGGGGTAAAGGGACAGACGCACCATTGTTTATATCCGTGGATCGAGGCAGTCTGACTCTTCCTACCTCCCAAGTGTGATCGTGGTGGTGTTGTGTTCGTTGAAAAATGGTGAAAATGTGAATGAATGAGAACGTGTTAGAAATCTATCGTAACAGATGTCACACTTATATTTATGACAGGTTATTGTATCCTGATATACATTTAAATATGAATAAATTGGTGAAAAAATGTATTTAGATTTCCTAAATTATGCACACATTACATGTTTTTCACTTTGTCATTCATAATGAGTTCAGTAATTAGTTACTGTTTATATTGTGTCTACACCATATTTTTACCAACTATATATTTTATTACATACCATTTACTGTATAGTCTGACTCAATTTACCCATTCTCTAACCCCATTGATTTCTTTTTTCCACTTTGGAATTTGAGACTGCAATCTTCTGGTCACAAACCAACTTCTTTAACCCTAAATATAACCCCCATTAAGCCCAGGGTGTACAATATTAAGTATGTGCTGAAGTGACTACTCTCCTATAGATGACTGCATTAACTATTAAGTGATAGGTTGTTAATTTCACATTATTTTACAATCGGTCTGCCTTCATAATGGCTGAACCATATAGTGAGAGTCTACCTTCTTCGAGTCAAAAAGTGAGATTTTTGGTAGCAACTCCTTGATCACGCGTACACACAGTCATACTACAAGACACAAAGTTGTAGGTGGCACAAATGTGTCACTTTGCATCAATGGGCAAGACCTTCCTCATTTTGATAATTGACCAACTACAGTATAATCTTGTTATTGTTTCATAACCACATTAAAAAAAAAAACAAGTGTTGCAGAATGATTGAAGGAAAGGCATCTGAGGCCTCACTAGTGGCATAAAGACACGACACCCAAAAATCTTTGGCTTTGCGAGGTTCTGTTAAGTACAATTACTCGTTCTGCTTGTATGGACAGTAGCTTTAACATGTACTGCAGACCCTCTGAGTTATCCTTATCATCTTGTTACACTTGCTGCAGTTGTCTGCAACTGACTGCATTAATACCACCAAAATAGTTTAGAGGCTGTATCTCAGGTTCCGGGCTCCATCAAGACTAATGGAAGCTTAACCCGCAGGGGCGAGGGCAGCATCTTCCTCTGCATTGATTCGGTCCGTCCATATTCAACGCCAGTGCGGACATTAGGACGTTGCAGCGGTCTGCCAATATCCCAGCCTCAGTCTTTAATGCTCCACTCCTCCCTCTCTACTCAATTGTGTTTCCGCTCGCTCTCTTCTAATGACTGAGTAAGTGTTGGTGTGTAAAAGATGACTAGGAAGAGAACCAAAAATATGACGTGTTTGTCGAGAGAAAGTGAAAGTGTGAGACAAAGTCCATTGTTATATAATAGTATTTTAATACATAATATTTTTGTGTGCCATCCAATCCACGTAACAGGCCGTTTTATCATAATCTTGACTGTTGGGTGGTCATCGTTGAAGCTACCCCTTGATTTATTAAAATTGTATTCATGATTTTATCACTTCAAAAAAACATAGGACCTTGAAGTGCCCTTTTGACTTAATTCAATCAGTAAACACGACTACCGTTTATTTAGATTTTATCATTTGCAGAATTGCCCCTTGTCAACCTATTAGCCACCAGAGGGCTTACAAGTATTGCATAATCATCGGTCAGTTGACACTGACGGTTTCAAATCATCCATGGTCTCCAGGAATCTGTTCCAAGCAGGTCAGGACAGATCCACCTCATTAACTTTAAGGGGTCTACCAACAGCTGATTCTGTCAGCCTTCAGAACCGGTGTGAGTTCTAATTCACTGAGCAGTTGATCCTGGGTGTCAAATCCACAAAGTTCATGTCATTTATGCTCTAACCACATGGCTATAACCACTGCATCTTATACCCATCTCCTAATATGTGTAGGTTGATCAAGTTGCACGGTTGCGGTTGTGTTTCTAGGTGGGGTAGAACGCTTTCTTCCAAGGCATCTTCCAAATAAGGCAGAAGCATCTAGGTTCAGCCGCTATCAGCTGTTGGCACTGAGATGTTATCGCTGATCACTGTTCACGTATTGCATATTTTTACATGCCTAACCAGCCCTCAATAAAAATAAGCGTGTGTTGTTGTTTTTTTAATAATTATTATTTTTAATTTCACTGAATACACAATGTTGTCAGTGACATACACACTGGATCATGTCAGGAGCAGCACCGGCATCTCAGGTCCTGCCTCACATCACTCACACTCTTCCAGAGTCTTGTCTATGTGTGGGCAGAGAGGTCAGGTTGCTGGTGGGAGGAAATACGATCCCGAAGGGTGGGGCTGTCCTGTGGATAATCTCATACTCTTTCATGACATGAGTGCCTGTCATGCTTCGCAGATGGATCGCCATTCATCTCATTGTGGATTATCAAGACTGTTATTGGTCTTTTGAACACCTCGATATAGTCCCTCAGCTGTGGAGAAGGATATGAAACCTTGCTGGCACTTTACCTTCTGCAACCAGTTTGAGGCAGCACCTATATTTACCAGGCATGCCGGTTGTAAAAGCTAAAATGGTAAATGATACGGGCAACAAAGTAAAAGTAGTGTTTTAGAGAAAGACCGAACTGTTTGATGAGAGAGAGCGTGCAGGTGCAACACAATGTGAAGGCGATGCAAACCACTTGTCATGAGGAATCCAAGTTATGTGACCTTCCAAAGAATCTGTCTGCTCTTGGGACACTTCCAGCGTGGGAATCCATGAAATAAGCACCACCTCACTGTGCTGACACGCTATTGCCTTGACACCATCACGGCAGAAACGTGCCACTTTTCTTTCCCAAAGCACTTGACAGATGATTAACTAGGCTGTCATTTTTGCATTTAGCCTCATACAATCAAAAGGAGGTTGGCGACAAGCAGTGTTTCTCAGATCTGACTTTTTTTAGCACCTTATTGGATCTTATATTTACCTGCATTAAGATTTCAGCCAATTTTTTTTGGGTGAATTTGTATGGAAACCAAACGGTGAGTTAAGCAAGAATATATGCACTTTAACTCGGTGGATTTGCCTGTAAGAAACACTTTCATTATGTTATGTTATGCATAAATTATAGTTAGTCTAATTATCCTTATTAGATAGTACAATCTTTTATAAAGTCTGTTACAATCTGTTATAAATTATGCTACTGAACTGATTAGGAAGATATGTCTTCATTAACAGGTCAAAAGTTTGGCTGTACAGAATTTTGTATTCTACTAATTCCACTCCATAGGTCAGAGCGCATGTCGTGGTACAAGGTTACGAACAAAGTCAACTGTAAAATAAAACTGCAATCTCTGACAATATTTTGTACCCACATACCATCAATGCAAATTTTCATGAGCTTTGAGGACCTGGATTAGTTGACCCAGCTAGTGTGTCCCTGTGGACATAATGTCCTTGTTTCAACAAATGAAATGATTAGCTCTTGGGGAATTAACTGGACTAAAAAATTTCCAATTATGGAAATAATTTTTGATTATTGTTTGAAAATACAGAATATAGAATATCTTTATTGTCATTGTCATTGTAACAAGTACAACGAAATTAAAAGTGCCAACCAATCTGTGCATCATAAATAAATAAACAAATAAATCCACTAAAAGCACTTCTTATAGTTTATCTCTAAACCTTTACACTGTGTAAATTGAATAATGCTACAAAGAAGAGTTTTTAGATTGGTTTGACCTCTTATTTTAGATGTGTGTTGTTTTGTATGCTTTTGTTTATTTATATCCTTTGTTTTATATAATTGGTATGCTATTATTTATTGGTTTCTTCAGTTTTTAGAAATGTATTATTAATATTATAATTATGTTAGTATTATTATTATTAGTAGTAGTAGTAGTAGTAGTAGTTGTAGTAGTATTGTTATTAATAGTAGTAGTAGTAGTAGTTGTAGTAGTATTGTTATTAATAGTAGTAGTAGTAGTAGTTGTAGTAGTAGTAGTAGTAGTAGTAGTAGTAGTAGTAGCAGCAGTAGTAGTAGTAGTAATTGTAGTATTGTTGTCATTATTGCTGTTGTCATTGTCTACTTGTGAAAGATGGTTCTTCAGAGGGTAAACTGGGAGTGCGTTTAAGCACCAGAAGAATGTTAACCTTAATGTAGTGGTGATCCACTGTAAAACAAAATCCGTGTTGTTTATGTTACACCTGTAATCGTAGCTTCTTGGCTTCGCAGTTATTTGGCATCCTCGTGTCTCAGTGATGGAGAAACGAATGAGGGAG